>JAFMOD010001453.1:284782-306675 GCA_019802435.1 Corydoras maculifer
GTGTTGGTCTTTCACATTAAATTCCAGTGAAATATATTTATGTTTGTGGTTGTAATGTGACAAAATATGGAAAAGTTCAAGGGGTATGAATACTTTTGCAACCCACTGTATATGACATCCTATTCTAAGTTGGTCCCTCTTTTAGTGCTATAATAGCTCTCACTCTTCTGGGAATGCTTTATACAACATTTTGGAGTATGTCTTGAAAAAAATATCTATTCATAAAGAAAAAAAGGCATTAAAGTTAATGAGGAAGTCTGGTCTGTCTTACAATCTTTGTTTTAATTTAATGTGTGATGGGATTGAGATCAGGCCTCTGTGTGGGCCACTCAGGTTTCTCCACACAAAACTTGCCCAATCATGCCTTTATGGGCCCTGTTTTGTACCATGCATGTTTAGCTTTGAATTACATCAGTTATTTGTGAAACTAATGAATGAAGTTTATCAAGTTCCTTCACATTGAAATAGGCAGACCTTTACTTTATGTGTTTTCTTTATGTTCAGAGCTTTGATATGCTAAATCTTAGAATATTCTTTGCTCTTACTCTTTTGATTCACAACTAAATCAGATATAGGTATCTGTAGCAATATCTAAAAGCTAATATCTAAATGCAACCGCAATTCTTTTAGTACATTTCATAATACAGTGTGTCTTTGGATTGTATTGTAGAAAAATTTAAATGTCAAATACTGAACACTAATCATAAAATGTGGATTTTTTAAACACTAGGTTTTCTAAATTATGTTTTTGATCTTTTCTTTAAAAAAAACATTATTCTTAATTTGTTTATTCATTAATTGTGTCAGCATTGTTAATTTTCTTGATTTCTATTTATTTGTGGGAGGAAATATATGCACATACTGACTGAACATGCAAATGTGAAACAGAAAGGACTTTGGGTGTCCTCCTGGGATCAGCAATGCACGCTCCATCTCCGAATGATTTTTCTCTACTGCTTTGTTTATTGAACAACTAGTCTATTTTGTAATAAAAATGAATCCACCTGCCTTGCTCCAGTGGAAATACAGCACATGCAGTAGACTCAACACGCACTAAAAATACTCTGACTTTCCAGCACAAGTCCAATAAGCTAAATGAATGCGTCCAGACATAGATGCACTTTATTATTATTTTTTTATATTTTGCCTCCGATTTGCTGTCAGGCAGATCACACTTGCGGTCACATTTTGGCAGCATATGACTGAGTTTGTGGGTTTGTTAATAGTCTGGGTGGTTATAGAGCTGCCCAGAAAAACAGCTTGAGGAGCGAGAGAGCGCAGGCAGGTAAACACACACTGAACACAGGCACTTTGATTGAGGGTCCCAAGGGTAAAAAGTTCTCCGAGTAGGTCTCTGCAAAGTGTTAAAGCATGGCGCACTGGCAAAGCGTCAGAGCGGAGACAGAAGGGGAAGTGGTGTATGCCCTGCAGAGGTCTGTCTTTGCCAGAGCTGCACTGGACACAGACATGATGGGACTCTGACAGACTGACGACAGATGCATATGTGCACATATGAGAACCAGTGTTTGTGTGTGTGTGTGTGTGTGTGTGTGTGTGTGTGTGTGTGTGTGTGTGTGTGTGTGTGTGTGTGTGTGTGTAAATTAGGGTCAGTTTCAGACATGGTATATGGCTCCTGATTTTTAGGTGCATCTTATGGTCAGAAAAAGGCTGACCTAAATGAATCAACAATATAAATGTTTTTTTTTTTTAATAACATGGTATAATATTTGTATCCTATCAAACTGTATCTTTTTAATAAAGACATCCAGCCCTCAAATAACTTGTGCACATAAATGTTTATTTATCCTCTTGTCTGCCTTGTTTTTTTCTCTAAAGAGACTTAAAGCTGCTCTGGCTCACCATTCTGGGTCCATCACTAATGGAAACATGAACACAATGGCTCACATGATGGAAATGATGACATCACGACAGGAACAGGGCGGCCACCACCATCTGCATTCACATCCACACCAGCATATGCAGGCCCCGCCTCATGGGTATCCACATCACACCCACCATCACAGTCATACCCAGACGGGCCACCATCACCCACAGAACCATGGGCACCATAACTCTCACCCAGGTCACCTGCACCCTCCACACGGCCACCAGACGTCCACCCACGCATCGATGCACCCTGCTGGTTCTCAGGTACTTAGGCACACATTAAAAAACTAAATTTAAATTAAGCTTCCCACATTACTCTAAAATGTCTAAGGTTTTATTTTTAATCAGAGCTTCTAACCAAAACTCGTAAAGGACATTTCTATTCTAAAACCAAATAGAACCAAATGAATTTGTGTTTAATCATTTTTATGTATGACTGTGTAATATAAAATGTCCATTAATAGATATTTGATAACCATTTTATACTCTTGACCTAGGAATGTCTGTCCTCATTTGTATGGAAAATGATACTGTAATCAATTATGATAAGGCAATTAATTTGGTATATAGGGTCATATTATATGTAGACAAAACTGGAGAAAAGTAGCTTTTTCCAATACTAACTCTTTGTAGATATAAACCTACATCTTAATAAATTTATTGTCTAAGACCAACATTATACATATGAGGCCCAGTCAATATTTATCTACTCTGGTTGCAAAAAAGATCAAAAGACCATATTTCACTTTTAAACTCTATTCATACCTATTGTTGGTCAAATTTTGTAAACTAGTGCAAAATTTAATAATGTTTCTCTTTTTTTCTTTTACCTCTTTTTATGTCATAAGACATTTAGGATACATTCAATAAAAAATACTTTTTTACAAATGTTTGTAGTTCCAACCAACGGTGCCTTTATGCCTTGCTTTGTGCACTAAATACAAAAGGGCCTTCCCCAAACATTCCCCTTTACCAAAATGTTGGAAGCAATAAATTGTCCAAAATTCATAGGTAGGAACTTGAATTTCTATATTTGTTGCAATAGCACTGAATCACCTAAATTCTTTGATAATTTGATTGCAACATTTAGAATCATTTCAGTTTGAGTAGGGTTGCAGTTTATTTGAGTAGTAAAGCATTAATCATAATTTATTTTGTTGGGGAGCGGCATGGTCGCCACTCAGCGCTAGGGATTTCCAATTGTAATCCCACAATTGGTTGTGAGTTGGTTGGAGTTTTCATGTTCTCCCCGTGTCCGCGTGGGTTTCCTCCGGGTTCTCCGGTTTCCTCCTACAGTCCAAAAACATGGATCAAGGTCAATTGAATTCTCCAAATAACCCCATATAGAGTGTGTTTGTGTGTGTCTGTGTGAGTGAGTGTGTGCCCAGCGATAGATTGACGCCCTGTCCTGGGTGTATCTGCCCAGTTCTCAAAACGTGAGAAGGGGGTCCCCTTGCCCATCTCCTCTGGATGGGCAAGGGGACCCCCCCCCTCCCCCGCAACCCTAGTAGAGGATAAAGCAGAAGACAATGGATGGATGGAGTTTGTTTAATCTGGATTTGATGCAGATAGCAAAATGAGCAAATGGACAAGGTTTCTAATGTTGGTTGGAGCTGGTCTAATTTCGTAATATTGTAAAATTTCAGATAAAATTGTAAAATTCAAAAATAATATCATTAAAACTTAAGATTAAATTCCTCTGTAAATAATATTATATAATTTGGCTGCCAGAATAAATGATTTTATTTATTAGGTATTAGTTAACTCTTTCACTCTTTCTCAAACTCTTGGTGTGTTACATTTAATATGTAGGGAGCTCTGAAATTAGCTTGTTAAACAAAGAATTAGGGTTGATAAACTACTGCATTAGTGGTGTGTCCCAAATATCTGACAGAGGAAAATTATATTTTGTGATTTTGTTTGGGTTTTTCATAAGCCTTGTTTGGTGGCCTCTTAATACAGTATGTTTGTGCCCATTAAGCTTATAAATATGTAATACCCTTTTAATACCCTGGACCCTAGTGCCAATCTTTTCGCAGACTGTTTCCATCGAAGCCAGTGTCTTTGTGATTAGGAAAATCTGTCTCTACTTTATTATGAAGCCAAATAGACACCATATATCCACACCATCAATCAAAAGTTGCTGATTTTCCAACACCCTAATGCAACCTGTAGTGATCTGAAAGCTGCAAGTACTAGTCACTGCCAATTCCGAGTCAAAGAGCTTTTTTGTGGCCATGCTTCATTGCAAACAGGCCCGTTTCACCGGACAACTGTAAGTGTTAGTGTGAGTGGACCTGGGCGGTGGAAAACTGGACGCTGACACCTCTTTATGAGGGAGGGGCAGTCTGTAAATCAGTATGTCTGTCACAGGGGCTGAAGGTGCACGTGCAAAGAACACATGTTTATTTAATGAAATCTCCTAGACTGCAGGGTAGATTTCAGACAGGTGATTAACTGGTTGCCTAAAAGTCTGGTAGAGGGGCACAGGGCTTTGCTGATGGATGACTGACTTTATGGTATGAAGTGCAATCATCTCACTGATTTGCTTCCCAATGAAAGTTCTCATGTGGCTCTGTTGACCAGCATTTTATTTTTACAGCTATCCCCAGCCACGCAGCAAATGCAGCCTACACAGACGCTGCAGTCTGGGCCACCAAGCGGGGGTCGCCGAAGACGTGTGGT
This sequence comes from Corydoras maculifer, assembly GCA_019802435.1. NCBI lineage: Eukaryota > Metazoa > Chordata > Actinopteri > Siluriformes > Callichthyidae > Corydoras > Corydoras maculifer. The sequence goes on from JAFMOD010001453.1 coordinate 289,355, forward strand.
AGACGAAGACCCCGATGAACGACGGCGCAAATTCCTTGAGAGAAACCGAGCAGCCGCTACACGCTGTAGGCAGAAGAGGAAAGTGTGGGTGATGTCTCTGGAGAAAAAAGCAGAAGAGCTCACCCAGACCAATATGCAGCTACAGGTGCGGGCTGGATCAAGAATATGCTTAAAGTGCTTTTAACTGGAAAGTGTTTAAGCACCATTCTTATATTTCAGTAATCATGCTTTAATGCCATATCAGTGTGCTTACAGTGGCCCATAAACATTACCTGAGTTAGCAGCTGATGCTGCTGTAGACCTGGGTGGTAGAAATGAAAGGTCCAGATTTATGAGATATAAAAAAAGGGTCAGTGGGCCAGCTGCTGAATACGTAATAAAATTTGGATCATATCAGAGTTAAATTTGTGTGATTATTGACAACTTGTTTTATTAATATTTTCTAGTATACAACTGACTACTATTACTATTATAATTGTATAATTACTATTATAATTGTTATAATATAAATAATAATAGTAGTAATAATATTAATAAAGAATATTAATGTTGCACAGAGTGGTGACACAGAGGCTTAGTATTTAGTACATATACCTCTCAGTTCAGGGGATCCAAGTTCGAATCCTGAGTTTCCATGTTCTCCCAGTGGGTATATATATATTTCGTAATCAAACTTTTAAACAGGGCGGCATGGTGGCTTAGTGGTTAGCATGTTCGCCTCTCAGCACTAGGGATTCCCGGTTCGAATCCCCATCTGGGTGGAGTCTCCATGTTCTCCCCGTGTCTGCGTGGGTTTCCTCCAGGTTCTCCGGTTTCCTCATCACAGTCCAAAAACATGGATCAAGTTAATTGAATTCTCCAAATTGCCCCATATAGAGTGTGTCTGTGTGAGTGAGTATGTGCCCAGCGATGGATTGGCGCCCTGTCCTGGGTCTATCTGCCCAGCGCCCGAGACGTTCTCCCCTGGATGGGCATGGGGAACCCCACCGCGACCCTAATAGAGGATAAGCGGGAGATAATGAATGAATGAAACTTTTAAACGTTTTCAATGCCAAGCATAGATTTATGGTCCATCTTTCATGGCCTACCCCTTTAAGACTTGAATTACGGAGTTAGAACTCCTATTTTACCCAAATCTAAATTAAAAAATATGTGCAATAAATTGATTGAGTTGATTATACTCTACATTTATTATACATTTTTAATGCCAATGTGCAATGCTGCAAAAATTATTGAAAACATTGTTCTTATCATTTTTTAAAAACTTGTAGCGATAAATACTTATCTTGTTTTTATCGTCTTTTTGTAAAAAAGCATAATGTGTATCTGCAAAGTATCTGCAAAAAATCATTTGACTATTCTGTTTTGCATAGTTGGTAATATTTTATTCATTATTCAAAAGGAATGTTTGAATTAAAATGTTAAAACTTAGGCTACATTATTAAAGATGTATCTGTTTATCTATTTATAAAAGTAAAAGTTTTTTTTACTGTATGTAATAAATATATATTTTTTAAGTATTCATTCTCTAAAGGGTGCATTGTGGTGAGAAGCTTAAAGTGGACTTTGGTTTTGGTTTTGTTGACAGAATGAGGTGAGCATGCTGAAGAATGAAGTGACGCAGCTTAAGCAGCTTTTGCTTACCCACAAAGACTGTCCCATCACCGCCATGCAGAAGGAGTCACAAGGTTACCTCAGTGAGTAATATTAATGAATGTATAAAAATAATGTATATACCAGATCATATATTTTATGTATTTACATGACTATTTGGTTAACTTTCACTTGGTTAAGTGAAAGCACTCTGGTCCTCCCTATCAGTCCTCCCTGCACAGTTACCATAGGTATATTGAAAAATATTTTTATTCATTTAATCATTTTAGTATTATTTGTATTTTTTTATAGTAATTATCATTTTATTAATAATACTATAATAAATACAAGCATGTAATGCAATGCTAGATAAATTAATATAATTATGACAATAATAAGCTTCTCCTAATCGGGGGTTCTAAAAAAAGTAGAGGGTCAGTAAAACAGTAGTAACAATGCTGCCTTATAATGATGATGACGATGATGATGATGATGATGATTATTATTATTATTATCATTATTATTATGTTTTACTCTTCAGTTTTGATATTAATTTTCATGTAAACTGTAAAATTACAGTTTTTAAATTAGCTTTTCTTTGAAATTTAAAATATACAAATAAAATAAATCAAATAAATAAAGCAAAGAAACCTGTGGGTTAAATTTATCTAGATTCAGTCGCACATGACTGATATATCTTGTGATTTTGTAGGTCCAGAGAGCAGTCCAGCAGGAAGCCCAACACCTGTAACACAACAGCAAGTCATCCAGCACAGCACCATCACCACATCTAGCACGGCCCCCAATCACTGCACAGACATCAACCCTATCCACTAGAAACTGAACATGCCCCAGATGCTGAAACAGCTGCACCGTAATCTCTGTGAACAAAGGCACGCCATAGGGCCTCTGAGGCATCTCTTTCTTTCATTTATATAAGGAAAATGTAAATCTCATTTTTGATTGGTATCGTTTTTTTTTTTTTTTTGTATGATAAGGAAAGGCTGCTTTCCATTTTAATACCATGTCGAACTGGTGGCATGGCATGTCTCACACATTAGGTACAAGGTCAATGGGCTATGACAGTGTTACAGATTTAAAAGAGTTTAGAAATTTCATGTCTTATTGATTCACTGACAGGTTAAATACTACTGCCGTTCCACTTATTATTCAGTGCTGTCAGATTGTACCCATGTTATGTTTAATGCCGTCTCCCTGAACTGTAATGCAGTTAACCCTACACTTTCTAATTTCACATTCGGTTTGGACATAGATAACTTGTAAAAAGACACATTTGATGCAAATTTAAATGGACTGCTGGAATAAAAGCAGTTTTAAAGAATATTTTTGGCCATATGTAAATATAGTTTTTAATATTAACCCACATCTTAACTCATATTGACCATGTTTGTCCATGGTACAATCCTGTGTTGAGATTACAGATAACACACAGAAGTGTATTTTTTGCATTAATTGACCGTTTTTGCAAAATGAAAAAATGTAAATATTAAAAAAAACACAAAGTTCATTGCAGACTCTACATTCTGCCTTTACTGTCAATAACTAGATATTTTTTACTATCTCACTACAGTATTCAGATTTTTTTATAATTAAAATTTTAATGTTTGGCATCATTAGTGTCTTTAACAGCAGTCATAATAACCAATTAGTATTCCCAAAATACTTTATGGACAGAAGTTTTATGACAGAAAAATGAATGACACCAACATTTTTTATGCTACACGATTTTAAGTTGCTCGTCCAGGCTTCCTCTCCTATGAAATAGATTTTCATGCATGCATTTTCAAATAAGAGGGCTTGCAATCTCCATTCTAGTTCATTACAAAGCTGTTTATTAGAGTTGAAGTCAGGGTTCTGGTAAGTCAAATCCTTTCATACCAAATTTAACACACTTTTCTTGGACATTGTGCCCTGTGTTGAGTCATGGTGTAACAGAAAAGGGTATTTTCCTTTTTTTCACAAAGTAGGAGACATAGAGTTTCCAAAAAGTATATCAGTGGCAATAAGACTACAAAAAAAAGTAATTTATTGAGAGGTTTGTCACAATACTTTTGTCCATATAGTGTATATTGTATCAGGTACTTTTGGAGGTCATCAGATGGCTTCAACACTTTATGCTAAATCTCCGCAAATTTAGCAGATCATAAAAAATTGTTGTATTTTAGAATTAATACATGGGTGGAACCTGCCTGTAAACATGTTAAGAAAAGTATCTAACCCCAACTGGACAGTACTGTACTCTACTAGTGCTAAAATGTTTAAAATTTTTAAGAAATGTTAGGATGGCTAGTTTTTTTTTTATCATAGCATTAAGTAGACATTATAATGAAAACATTTTTTATTATAATTTGTTTATCAAATAACCTACAGTCCACTATTAGCAGTAACAAAATTTATACTTATACCTAAAAGGGAAATATCAAAAAGTAGCCGATGGCAAACAATGTCTATTTATTCATTTTGTAAAACACTTGATTGGAGTCATTGAGGTGTTGGCAAAGGGTGGGCAAAACACCAGAGTCCATTATGGGGTAGGCACAAAGACAAACACATTTATACCCACTTTTACACCAAGGGGTGATTTTATTTTACCTACTTTGGAAGTAAACTGGCACTCCCAGAGTAAACCCACTCATACATGAGAAATTGCATTTGCATGGGCAGAAAACCCAGGATCTTTTTGCTGTAAATTGTGCACACTAACCAATGTGCCATGATGACATCAGACCACATGCAGTATAATAATACATAATGACAAAGATTATGTGATCAATTCCATACTTTTAAACACTAGTGTGTAATATATAGTGTAAAAGATCCGTGACCAGTGTAAAAAAAGGCTCTATAAACAGCCTCATACTTGGCCCATGTTTAATCATCATTTGCAGATGATTCAAGAGAAGATACTGTCGATGTCCATAAAAATGTTTGAAATTGCAACTTTGACTGCTTCAGCATGATAGATGTTTCTACTATGGGACATTCCAATGTGAATTCCCTAGTTTTTTTGATTAAACATTTGTGGAAAGGCCTTCTTTATCTCATCTCAGGACAGTGAAATCCCACACTCAATGCTGCCCTATTTAACTCATAGGGGTTGAGCAGGTTTTGAAGCCATGACACAGCCTTGATGAGTTTGCGAAGAATGCAGATTTGTAATGTAGTGATTTCCTTTTTGTTTGCCTCTAAAATGTGTCTATTTCTGAAACAGGTTCCAATCTAATCTATGCTTTCCAATTCTCACAATGTGCCTAAAATATTTTATGTCTTAGTCATATGCAGAAGAATGTTGCTTGTTGGTAATGTACATTTTTGCCTTTGTTTTTGAAGTAGTGAAGCTTTTATGAAGTCTGTGGACTATTTGTAAAACAAAATTTTAAAAAGCTAATGCTGATCACTTTTTGTGTTAAGGTTTCGAGTGAAATATTAATTTGACAGAAATCAAATGTTCCCCCAAAACAAGAGGAGCCTGAAAATAGCAGCACTTTGATCTTTGACATTTCCAGGCACTCGGTTTGCACCAAAATGGATCCCCTCACCATCCCCACACCACCACAGGGAAGTGGTCACTTTGCCAGAAGCTCTGAACTCTGTTTCACGTATTTCTCAGATCAATGTGGACTTTTATGCCTTCTTAAATGAAACTTATCAAATCCCTCCACTTTCTCTCTGGCAGTGTGTTGGGAATGGGAAAGTGTTAACCACCTCCATGGTGAGAGGAGGAATCATGTAGCTGCCTATGCACTTTGACCTCTGTGGGTAATGCAGAGGATGGAATAGCCATATCAAAGACTCAGCGATTCTTCTGTTTGCACACCAGCGAAATGCAGCCAGCATGATCCTTTGGAGATGATGGCACTGTTACCTTTTGTTTCTCTCAAATAAACAGCCTCTTTAACATGATGTCCTACTGGAATCCAAGAAAACCTAACAACTTGACTTACGAACTTTATATCCTGGGACAGACTGGCTTAGCCAGATACTCTTATAGCTTTAAATGTTTTCAGATCTCTCTTTCTAACCACAGAACTTTGTATGTAACCTTTGTAGGTTTTTCACACTGTGAAGGTAGATGGGGTAGTAATGTGAACTCGACCAATAATGTTTTTCTATTAAGTACAAGACCTCATGTCTGGCCCGATTCCATAGTCCCTGCTCAGTAGTGGAACTTAAGCCAGCATTTTCCCAATGTAGTGACCCTGTTATTGTTTTTTTTATATATATGTGAATTATTGCATCTGAAAAGTAACCAGATAACTTTATGTCATCTCATTTTGTCAATACTGCACTGTAGATTCTGCATAGCAATGTAATGAGTTAGTGATCAAGCTGGCCACAGTTCTGTCCTACTTTAGCTAACTAAAAATAGATTTCATATTTAATCTTTATTTTCAGGTTCTCCAGCATGTTTGCAGATTGCAGATGTAACAAATGGCCTTCTAAAAGAATAAATTAAAATAGGTTTCTATGCAAGACTGTATGGTTCTGGTTGGATAAATGTATCAGCCAACAAGAGGTCTCAGGTCTGCTGGAGAAACTACAAAACCATTACCATGTCCTGCAATATTTAAACCCCTTTCTTGTGTATCTCCTGGCTTTACATATTAAATGCAACATCTGCTTCCCAAACCTGAAAAGAGAACAGGTATAAAAAGAAACCTGTTGAAGAGCCGGGCAACCAAAATAGTTTTTGTACCTGTATTCCATAGGAATGGAGGAAAAACTGTATGTATGTATGTATGTATGTATGTATGTGTGTGTGTGTGTGTGTGCATGTGTGTGTGTATGATGAGGTGGTGGATTTTAAAGTCTAAATGTATCATTTGAATTATAAAAATCTAAATATTGTATAAATTCTCGTAATCTTGTTCATGTAATGCAACCACCTTTCCTCTTGAAAGGAGTCAATGTTCGGTACACGTTTGTAAGTAATATTTCTGTAGCACTTCAAATGTTCTGTTCATTCTGACCTTAAGCTTTTTATTGTTTATTCCATGTCCTAAATTTAAACATGCTTGCATAACTTTGTACATTTTCTATGTTTGTTGGTTCTTTTGTTTATGTATATGTACAGATGTGAAATTACAGCAATTATATTACATTATGGAAATAAAGCACTTGTTCCATAACAATGCATATCTACTCTCTTTGCAAAAGTAACATATTTACGTATGCATGTATGTATGCATGCAGGCTCTGCAGGATTATACTGTCAGTAATTTGCTTTCTAAATTACTGCTGGCACATCATGATATGCCACACAATCACATATTATTTTCTATTAATTCGGTTATAGGACTATATATAAAGTGGACATTACTATATTTGACTGTTAGCCTTTTATGCCTGTTAAGACTGAAGTATAATTTAATTTATACATTCTCAATGGGTTTGAGGTTATAATGTATTTTTTGACTTATTATACTAGTCGTTATTTAACAATACATAAGTCGAATGTCAACTTCATTATAAGGCATACAGTAAGATTGTTTTCTTTTTTTAGCCTTTTATAAATTGGTAAGATGGACTAGCAAGTGACTCATGCTACATTTCTAAAAATATATAGACAGCTATAATTACCATATCACCTCCTTTTTTTTGTACTAAGCTAAGCTGATATATATTAAGCAGAAGTATGGCACACATTACACAATAAGAAGCAAAGTGAATTAAATTTGTTTGTCATTTAATAAAGGCTAATAAATGGTAAATAAACAGTAAAATAGTTGGTGGTTAGCACGTTAGCCTCCCAGCGCTGTGGATTCAGGTTCAAATCTCAATCTTGGTGTCATTTTCATGTTCTCCCCGTGTCTACGTCGGTTTCCTCCAGGTTCTCCGGTCCCACAGTCCAAAAAGGATTCAAGGTAAACGGAATGCTCTGAATTGCCCCATATAGAGTGTGTTTGTGTCTGTGTGAGTGAGTGAGTGTGCCCAGCAAAAGATTGGTGCCCTGTCCTAGATGTATCTGCCTTTCATCCATTCCCCTGGATGGATATGGGGAACCTCCCCTGCGACCCTAGTAGAGGATTAAGCAGAGGAGAATGAATGAATGAATGTCTTCATCTCATCTGATTATCTTGACCACTTAATCCTTCTATACTGGGGTCGTAGGGAGGTTCCCCCTGCCCTTCCAGGGGACAATGTTGTATACAGGGGCGTGCCGTCAGATTAAAATATTTGAATAACAGATTGATGTTAATTGTATGCTGTCCATGGGTGATTATTAAATAATTCCAAATGGCCTGTCAGTTTCCTTTCATAGCATTTTACAGTTATGGCTTCTAGACAGGTATTTTTCATATCACAGCATTTAACCAATCACATTTCAGCATTATTGGTTGTCAGGTGGCTGCACGGTGGCTTAGTGGTTGGTACGTTTGCCTCTCAGCGCTAGGGATTCTTGGTTCGATTCCCCATCTGGGTGGAGTTTCTATGTTCTCCCTGTGTATGCGTGGGTTTCCTCCGGGTTCTCTGGTTTCCTCCCACAGTCCAAAAACATGGATCAAGTCAATTGAGTTCTCCAAATTGCCCCATATAAAGTGTGTCTGTGTGAGAGATTGTGTGCCCAGCGATGGATTGGCGCCCTGTCCTGGGTGTATCTGCCCAGCGCCCGAGACGTTCTCCCCTGGATGGGCATGGGGAACCCCACCGCGACAATAATAGAGGATATAGCGGAAGATAATGAATGAATGAATGGTTGTCAGGTTTGCTGGCCTGGTAGCATTAAATAAGTGTCAATCAACTTGTTGCTTCAACCAATCAGATTTTGAGTCCTTGATGCTAAAGTCTTCTTGCAGGCTGATCACACCCTCTGATTTGAGTGTACATTTGATAAGAAGACATTTTCAGCTAATTAAAACTTATTACAGAAATACAACAGTTATACATAAGTCGAATGTCAACTTCATTATAAGGCATACAGTAAGATTGTTTTCTTTTTTTAGCCTTTTATAAATTGGTAAGATGGACTAGCAAGTGACTCATGCTACATTTCTAAAAATATATAGACAGCTATAATTACCATATCACCTCCTTTTACCTGCCATTTTTTGTACTAAGCTAATCTGATATATATTAAGCAGAAGGATGGCACACATTACACAATAAGAAGCAAAGTGAATTAAATTTGTTTGTCATTTAATAATGCTAATAAATGGTAAATAAACAGTAAAATAGTTAGTGGTTAGCACGTTAGCCTCCCAGCGCTGGGGATTCAGGTTCAAATCTCAATCTTGGTGTCATTTTCATGTTCTCCCCGTGTCTACGTCGGTTTCCTCCAGGTTCTCCGGTCCCACAGTCCAAAAAGGATTCAAGGTAAACGGAATGCTCTGAATTGCCCCATATAGAGTGTGTTTGTGTCTGTGTGAGTGTGCCCAGCAAAAGATTGGTGCCCTGTCCCTGTCCCATCTGGGTGGAGTTTCCATGTTCTCCCCGTGTATGCGTGGGTTTCCTGCGGGTTCTCTGGTTTCCTCCCACAGTCCAAAAACATTGATCAAGTCAATTGAGTTCTCCAAATTGCCCCATATAGAGTGTGTCTGTGTGAGTGAGTGTGTGCCCAGCGATGGATTTGCGCCCTGTCCTGGGTCTATCTGCCCAGCGCCCGAGACGTTCTCCCCTGGATGGGAATGGGGAACCCCACCGCGACAATAATAGAGGATAAAGCGGGAGGTAATGAATGAATGAATGGTTGTCAGGTTTGCTGGCCTGGTAGCATTGATTAAGTGTCAATCCACTTGTTGCTTCAACCAATCAGATTTTGAGTCCTTGATGCTAAAGTCTTCTTGCAGGCTAACGTTATAGCAGCGTGATCACGCCCTCTGATTTGAGTGTACATTTGATAAGAAGACGTTTTCAGCCAATTAAAACTTACAGAAATTACAGAAATACAACTCGAATTTCAATGGAAATAGAAGGAACTAATTAAACTCTTTAAGGAAAAAGGAGTGTGAATTCTATATACTAATAATCTGGATTTAAGGTGAGTGTTATTTTCCTAAATAATATTGCAATTTTATGAGTTTATTTATATAAGTGATTATTACGCGTGGCTACACTAGTGTAACGGGGTGTGTACAAATGAGGACAGGATTTCATAGGAACATATTTTGTTTTACACGTTAGTTTAAATTAAACAAAACACATGTGTTGGTCGACGGTATTATTGGGAAGCCGATTTATTTACATTACGCCTGCTTTGAACGCGTTTTGTTTAAAAAAATACCGTAAAAAGAGGTGTTTTTGCAAACAGGACGCCGGTTTTTAGGGCATTTTTGTAACCCAACTTCCTGACGAGTCCGTTTAAAAAATTAGACATTACTAAGAATAAACGCAGACCGACACAGAGGACTAGTACCATGAACTTTTTTTCTTCTCTTTGTATGGAGTGACATCGCTGTCAAAATCCCGTACGTATACAAATGACTTATAATAAAATAATAAGTATTTTTACACGACAACGTCTTTAAAATGTACGATAATTAGGATTTACGTCGAGCAGATGAACAATTGATTCAACATCGTGCGCATGCGTGAATCGCTGCTGTTGCCAACTTATCCGCTTTGTTGCTATATTAAGCAACTTTTCCGCCCACCTAGTGGCTTATCTTTAAAAAGCTTCTAGTGACAAATCTAGCTACATTTACTGGTGTTATTGGAGATTTTTTAGAAACTCTGCGGTGAACACGTGTTATTAGGGTTCCGCTTTGTGCGGGACAGTCCCGCAATTTCGTTACTTTTCACGCGTCCCGCAAATTGAGACGATGTCCCGCATTGTTTTTGAAAGTCAGACTCCAGTTTTAAAATGCGTGTTTTATAATCTGCCATTGGATGGCTGTGTTGTCTGTTATCGGGGGAGAGGCGGGCTGTTTGAATGTCAATCAATCGGGAACCCGGACGCATGTTAATGGCGCGCCCACCAACACAAACAATGCAAATCAGGTCAGAACAGCAGCGGCATGCAGCACGAGATCTGGAGGAAAGAGAGATAAACAACAAACAAAACTCTGCAGCCCGACTTGTGTTTAACCAGCCCAAGCGAACTCATGTCACTCCACTACTCATGTCCCCCAATTGGCACCCTGTAGCTGCTTGCATTCAGTACAAGTCACTGACTCTGGCCTACAGGACCATTTCTGGCTCTTCCCCCTCCTACCTTCACTTTCATTCATTCATTAGGGTCGCGGTGGGGTTCCCCATGCCCATCCAGGGGAGAACGTCTCGGGCGCTGGCAGATAGACCCAGGACAGGGCGCCAATCCATCGCTGGGCACACACTCACTCACACAGACACACACTCTATATGGGGCAATTTGAAGAATTCAATTAACTTGATCCATGTTTTTGGACTGTGGGAGGAAACCAGAGAACCCGGAGGAAACCCACGCAGACACGGGGAGAACATGGAAACTCCACCCAGATGGGGATTCGAACCGGGAATCCCTAGCGCTGAGAGGCGAATGTGCTAACCACTAAGCCACCGTGCCCCTACCTTCACTTTATCTTTTACTCCAACTCGTTCAATTCTCTCTAATGATGATTGTCGTCTGGTGATTCCACCTCACCGAGGAGCTAATTCTCACTCCGTGGCGTTCACCACTGCAAAATGGTGGAACCATCTTCCTAACTCGGTCTTTAAGGTAGAATTACTTGGCATTTTTAAGAAACTACTGAAGATGCATCTTTTTAACAAATACCTGTTGTAAAATAAAAAAAGTGAGGGTGGGCCGCAGCATCAAATAACATTCAGGTTTGATGATCGTACAGTATAGTTGGTTTTCTTTATAACATAACTACTGACTTGTGATCTCATTTGTAAGTCGCTTTGGATAAAAGCGTCTGCTAAATGACTAAATGTAAATGTAAACACGACCCTAAAGGTAAAAAACGCACTCTAATGTGGAGTTTGGGGTCTCATTAAAGAACTGTTCTGTTTAATTGTACACATGTGTGTTATTTATATATATATTATACGTTTTTATTTGCAGTCTGTTATGTGCTAAAGGGGAAAAATAGAGATGTTTCTTTTTTTGTTTTAAGTTATTTTAGACTACCTTGATGCATTGGTGTCCCACACAAACATAGTCTTTGTCCCACATCTGGTGAATTGGAATCTGGTCACCCGTGTTATATTGGTTAAGATACCTGTTGTGACACAAATCTTCCTCTAGATGGCACTTGTAATGCATTTGTTCATGAGAGTGATTCAGTAAAGTCAGTGTTCTAAAGGCATCTCTGTGCATGACATGTTATTTCATTAAAGATTCCATATGATGTACTGTCGGTATCTTAGTGAAAATATAAGTTCTTCTCTTACTGTCCAAGGTGAGCAGTGGTAGCTCAAAGCAGCGCATGCCTAAATCCACCGCTGACCCCTCCATGTTTATAGAGAAGGATAAAAATGTATTCAGTGTGACACGAAAATAAATCACTGCAATCACCAATTTGTGTATATTAGGATTGAAACCTAAACTTAAAAATGTTAGAACAAAAATCGTAGTAGCAGTTACAAATAACAAATTTTAATAAATTGATTTTGTTTTGGTACAATCTTTTTACTTTTTAAAGTAAATCCCCACCGTTGATTTCTTGACATTGAAGTGCAGTTATGGCCATTGAGTTTGTATTCAGTAAAACATATGTTGGTTGTCTTAATATAGCCCCTTTGAAATTAATATTAGAAACTGCTACCTATTTTAACTGACCATACGTCTTATTGACTCCTGTTAAGGATAACATTTACATTTCAGGAGTTACCATACATTTCCATTTTCACAGAAAAGCATTTAGGACCAATATCAAATGACATGGAACATATCTGCTCTCTGTAGGTCAGAAAGAGGAATCACAAGTCCTATTTGACATTATGCATACACTCACTGGCCACTTAATTAGTTACACCTGTTCAACAGCTTGTTAATATGGAATAAAATTCAAGTTCAAATTATTTATAAACAGCTTTTGAATATTTTATATATATAGGCTACATATACATACATGTGTGTGTTTGCAGCTGGTTCAAAACTGTATTGGACAGTGCTGCCCCACACAACATTTAATTCAGATCTGGTTCCGTCAGACATCCTTCTCTTTGAGCTTCGAGAAATAGAAATCATGAGGACAACAGCCCCCCCCCCCCCCTTTTCTCTCTAACCATCAGGGGGTCATCGGGAAGCTATTCATATGCATAATGACCCCCTCTGCCTTACAGGTAAAAATGCTTGGTAAAAACTACATTCAGAGGTAAATTCCCTGAAATACAACCTAATTGTAGTGACTGATAATGTACAAGAAAGATTCATATATGAGAATAATAAAACACGATAATAAGTGTCTCTGCACATATTTACCAATGAAAAAAAGTGACTCATAAAATGAAAAGGTTTTAGTATTGACTAGAAAGTTATATAATTTACAAAGTTATAACAATCTTTTCTTAAAGATTTTTGCAATAACACTTTAGAGTCTTCCTGTTATAACAATGTTCACCGCTGGTGAAACATTTGGAATTTTATTGCATTTTTCTGCAATAAAAGTTTAGTGAAATTGAACGTAATTTCAGTGGCTACAAATAAAATGAAAAAGATCTACAGACATTCAAACATAGTCTTTAAACAAATTTTTCTGTGTTTAAACAAAAACTGTGTTTTTACTCCTAAAGACTGCGTTCCAATATTTTATACATACCTATAATAGACAGGTAAAATTATGTATAGCTCAAAGTATAAAATTCAGTGAAATTAAGTTTAGTTTAGAGGTTTATACATGTTTTATACATAGCATTGGATTCAAAGGCACAATTACTGCTCTATGTATGTTGTACCTATAATTCTGTAATAATATCCAGTATAATTATATATTATTTCATACATTATTTGAAATCCATAAATGTTTTCATTTAATATTATTTTTTCAATGAATAATAGTGAATACAATTTTTTCATCCTTTAGTGCCCATAACGATTAGTGGCTAAGAAGCATATGAATAACATTTCACATGCATAAATATGTGTGAATCTTTTTTGTATTGCTACATACAATTACTGTCTTTAATCATTTTCTAATCGGTGATGCTAAACATTGCACACATTTTGTATACACACATTCACACATGATCAACATGTTACATCTGTGACATAAACTGATTCACATTTGTTCAGATTGGTTGTAATAAAAGGTTATCCTGTTTGGCGAGAACCGAAAAAGCAATGGCACCCGTGAAAACCTACACTGCTAAGCAAGTTTTAGAGATACTGCAAGCCATGTCATGGTGGCAAGTAAGACGGAGGAGAGGAGATCAATTTGCAAGTAGAAGATGATTCAGACACCGAGTTTGACTTGGAACAGATGACCGATGGTCATTCATCAGATGAAGAGCAGTGCAGCCCTCTCAGAAATACGTGCACCCTGCATAACAGCAAAAGATGGGACAATTTGGGAAACAGTAGGCGCTGAAAGGCTGATTTCAGCACAGTGGCTACGTTCAGTGAGAAAGCAGGACCTACAGTACATGCTAAGGTAGTGAAACATTTTTTGTATATATTTAGGCAAAGTGTGTCTATTCTAGGGGCAAGGTAGCTCAGTGGTAAGGGCGTTGGGCTATTAATCTGAAGGTTGTTGGTTCAAATTCCAGGTCCACTGAAGTTACCAGTGTGGGTATTTGAGCAAGGCCCTTAACCCTCATTGCTCCAGGGATGTTGTGATTAATCCTCTGCTCACCTTGTAAGTTGCTTTGGATAAAAGCGTCTGCTAAATGACCAAATGTAAATGTATTCGACATAAACATGATTCGAGTCATTGCTGAATGTACAATGCGGAAAGGAAAACTGGTTGATGTCTGTCGGTGATCTGATTTTAGAGGGGCACTATGCCAGGTTGGTGCAATGGTAGACTCCTGGTCCCAAGACACTTTTGTGCCTGCACTCAAGTAGACGATTTCACGCGACCGCTACCAAGAAATAATGCGGTATTTGCGTTTCGACAACAAAGACACTCCTACTGAATGTGCAAAAAAAAAACAAATTTGCAGCAATATCAGATATCTGGCAATGCTTTGTAACTAACTGCCAACTCAGTTATGTCCCAGGACAGCACATCACTGTTGATGAGCAACTGTTTCTAACCAAGGTTTGGTGTTTTTTTTAACAGTACATTCCGTCAAAGCCAGATAAATTCGGCATTAAGTTCTGTATTGCTGCAGACCTAAAGACAAAGTACATGTTCCATATTAGGGAAAGGACCCTAGTCGTACCAAGGGAGAAAGACTGTCTAAAAACATTGTGATGAAAGCCATAGAGCCATTTTTGGGCAAGGGCTGTCACCACCGACAACATCTTTACATCTTTGCCTCTGGCCAACAGACTGCTGGCCCAGAACACAACTCTGCTCAGCACCATCAAAAAAAAAAAAACGACGGGAGATCCCTCCTCCAGAAAAAGGACTGGGCAGAATTTAGTACACCAGCGTACAAAACTGGGAGTGCCATTCTGTCAGCCTATGAACCAAAAAAAATAAAGTTGTCTCTATTCTTAGCACCTTTGACCAACACGTGGCATTTGACGCTGGCCGCAAACGAAAACCAAACACATATTACATATTACAACTCCATGAAGGTAAGTATATTTACATACAGTATATACTTGCCTTTGTATGTTTTGTGGTGCATATGTCCCAAAACTATATTTAATTTAAAAATATTATAAAAATTTTTGCAATTTGGTGTTGACTTAATGGACTAGCTGGCACAGGCGTACACACTGCAGGCAGGTACATGCAGGTGGGCGGTGGCGGTTTTCTTTAACATGCTTGACCTTGCTGCGATGAACGATGCGATGATTTTATGCTGCGATGATTTTATGATTGCCTTTGCAAAGAAACTATGGCAGCGTTTTCTGAATGAAAAGAAAAGGAAATGAAAAAACAAGCATCGGTCATGCAGCCGCCCGCACCTGCTCCAGCAAGGAAGACACAGTGTCAGGTGCAGACATAATGCAACAGGAACCACAGCACAAAGCAATGCGAATTCTGCAAAAAGTGATAGATTAGCATCCTGTCCTGGATGTATCTGCCCAGCATCCGAAACCTTCTCCCCAGGATGGGGATGGGGAACCTAAATATTGTACAATATTATAAATATTGTACATATGGCTAAGTTTTCTGTAAGCAGAACCAAGTGCAGTTTCGAATGCAAAATTAAATTAATGCCAGGTTATCAAGTTTTTACAAAAAAAAAAAAAAAGTCTTTTGTTAAGGTTGTTGTAGGAGCATTTTTTATTTTCATAGGAAGGGACTTAATGAGACTGGTATTGACTTGATAAATATTGATGAATAGTGAATTCAACTACACCTAAAATTTGTACATGGCAACATATTAAACCGACTGAGAAATCACTATCTATACAAAGTGTCTAAACCTTTTAGGAGGTGCATACAAACAGCACACCACAAAGTTAAAAATCTGATTTTATTCTAAAATATTCAGGTTTGGGTTAAAAAAAACAAAACAAACAAACAAAAAACAAAAAAAACGTACATTCATATATTCCCTTGAACCATAATCCATGAACAACCAAATCATAAATTAA
The DNA here is from genome assembly GCA_019802435.1 of Corydoras maculifer. Lineage (NCBI taxonomy): Eukaryota > Metazoa > Chordata > Actinopteri > Siluriformes > Callichthyidae > Corydoras > Corydoras maculifer. The sequence continues at coordinate 305,547 of JAFMOD010001453.1, forward strand.
TTTAGTGGCAGCTACAAACTGTATCATTTTCTTTAAAAAAAAAAATCCAGAAAACTAAAGTACTACTTAATTCAGCAAAGTGATTAAAATATTATAACACTATGGAGTCATGTAGAGGCAAATCCCTTTGTTGATAAAAATCTGTCAATCATGTCAAATGATCGAGCTGGTTGGTCATACGGCAAAATGTGTCCTCCACCCCGAACAATGACCTATAAAATAAAGTTATATCAGGTTTCAAAATGTAACATTTCACTACCCTGTGCAAATACTTAATAGGTACATTAATTAATAATTTGTTAATATATTTAGTAATAAATCAAATAAAATTTATTTTGTTGGACATAGCGATGAGTTGATCAAAATGAGTTGATGTTTATGATCAAATTATTTTTATTATCCTTGGGCATCACATTAATAGTTATTGTTTTTATTAATCCAGCTTAATGTACTGAGAATGATTTAAAATAATTTATTAGAAGAAAAAGAAAGGAGTTTATTTTAGTAATCTGTTTGTTAAAAAAGATAAGGAATCACTGGCAATTGTAGGGCAAATACATACACAATCACACAATTAAACCTGAAGGAATTTCATAATCGCCAAATCACCTACATCGTTTTTGTCTTCTAAGAGGAAGACAGAGCTCTCAAAAGAAAGTCTTAGACACATTGACCAAGACCTTATTACTGTGAGGCAAAACCTACCACCACCACCACCACCATATAACCTAGATACAAATTATAGCATTCATGATTGTATTTCTATTTACAATAAAATAGATTCTTTCATAAACAAAAATATTAACTGGTCAGTTTTATGCTAGGATTAGATGAAACGTGGTTACAATCTGCATCCTCGCCACCAGAGGTCACAAAAATTCTACATAATGCTCTTTGAAGAATTTTATTATGGTGCATGTAATTCGGCATTTTAATAATATTTTTAATAATAATAGTAATAATAATAATAATAATAATAATAAACGTTCTTAGGTTTATTTAAGGGTGTTTAACTCCATGTGTGATCTTTGGTCATTTTTATTTCAGAGACAGATTAAAACAAGCAAAAATAAAAATAAATTAAATATTATATATATATATATATATATATATATATATATATATATAT
>JAFMOD010001453.1:320242-396430 GCA_019802435.1 Corydoras maculifer
ACTTGAATAAGAAATCTTTCAAATTAATAGTGCCATTATTGCTGTTACAAAACATGTCTTTAAACTAGGCTATCTGTGTGTTAAAAAAATTAAGTAGTACAGGTTCATATAAAGGCAAGTAAAAAATCTCCTTTGTAACTCACCTCTCCTGTAGCATAGAATTCGTTGGATTGAAACTCACTAAAAATCTGAAAGAACTGAACCAGTGCACTGCAATTGAGCATAAAGGTCAAGCATTAAAACAATAAAAATAAAAAATGAATTTTTAATTCTGCGAAAGCCTTGGTCTGATCTTACCTGTACAGATCTCGGCCAACATCATCTTGGTTTCTGGTGTAGCCACGGTCATCATCTGTAAAACTCCATCCAGTACCCACCTTATAAAATACTGTTAGTTAAAATCTGACTTTAACTAAGTCATTAATATACCATAAATTGTAAATATAATTTAAAACATTCATATATTCAAAAAAGTCATGCACCTTAATATTGTGTCACCCATAATTAATTACATGGAATGCATCCGCTATATACAATTAAATTATAACAGAGATTTTGTATCAATGTATTGTAAATACATTTTATACATTTATGTGATTTCACAATAGTCAGAACTCAGTGGTGGCAAATATAAATTAACATTCTTTATGTTCAATGAACCCATAGACAAAAATAACTGGATGAAACTTGATACTGCCAGGACATGGAAAAATGCTTGTGTAATCAGTGAAAGACAGATCAACTGATCAGATAAACTTGGTCAATTAGTACATCCAGGTACTTGACTGCTTTTACTTTATTGCCACATGAATTTGAACTTTGACCTGAACAACTGAATTAACATTAAAGTAAAACACCCAAGTCTGAATGAAAGTTGATATTTTCCAGGCAGTGTTTTAACACACACACAATAAAAGAACATTTATGCAAATCTATATTTTGGGATAGCAAAAAAAAGTATTAAGGACTATAAAATAAAGATAATCCTATTGTATAAAGGTTCACTCATGTTAAATTAATTACTTTCAGCATCTTAATATTCGAAAGAAGAAACTTGAAGCATAAAGATTTCTGGGTGGTGGTTTGTTTAATGTATATGCTAAAAAGTACTACTGTTTAAGAAATTGAATAATTAGTTGCAATCATTAAGCAATATAGAATTTAATGACTTACAGGATTGTCAATGTAAAGAACTGAGTATCTTGAAGTCCATGGATAATCCCTGTAACCCACTTTAAACAGACAAAGAGGTATGATGTAAATTTCTGGATTGAAAAAAATGCCAGGTATAAAATAATGAAACTTAATTTCATTAAATTAACAGTCAGATGATAAAAATAGACTTTCTATAGCATCTGTACAACCACTAATGATTACAATTGTGTTAAAAGCACAATCACAGGACAGAATCTGGGTTTGTGTTGGATCGGAGGGGTTGCAGTCCTGCAGAATGGCCTCACTGAACGGATAAAGTTTTACCAATTTTTGAAAATGGACACTTAAATACTGCACAATCAGTACATGGCTGTCCTACACTGTTGGGTGATGCCAGGCTGCTTAAGATGGATGAGCCCCCACTGAGCCTCGGTCCTCCCAATGTTAATCGATTTATATAGCACTTTTTACAACACTTTGTAAACAACAGTGTAGGACAGCCATGTTCAGATTGTATAGTGATCAAGTGTCATTTTTAAAAAAAAATTGGAAATACTATTTCAGTCCAATGAGGTCATCCTGCAGGACTGCAATGCCACCAGTCCAACAGAAATCCAGGTTCAATCCAGTAATCGTAATAGCAACAGTACTCCGGCAGTGCCATGGACAACGACACCTCAAAAAGACAAGAAAAGCAGTTAGAGAGTAATTATGTTTTTAGACACAGCGCACAGCATTTAACTTCGACATAAGTGACTAGAGTAGCATAAATAAAAAGAGGTAGATATTGCAGACTCTATTTAGTTTAGAAGGTTTCCTGGAATAGCATCATTTTAGCACCATGCGCTCTACTAATGATGAGCACCCAGCTCATCATTAGTGAATAGAGAATTAAATCCCATTAGAGGTATTTTATTTAACCTTTGGTTCCATAACTTAAATTATTTTTACAATTTATAGCAAAACATGGCATAACATTTATATTTAATATGTATGTGTACACCATGAGAGGTAAACAATTACATATACATCAAAAACTATATGTACATACATACACTTTTCTGATTGTTTCTTTCATTCTTTAGTTTTAACATTTAATCCACTTACCTGAGTCAATATTAGTGTTTGTTTAAATAACATGCACAGCTTAGGGGTTACAAAGAATACTTAAAATGTCTAAAACTGTTACTGGTAAAACAAATTGTATGATAAGCAAAAAATATTTAAAAAAAATAACATTTTGAAAATCTGAAAATAATTAGTTTCGTTAAAAGATAGAATGTTTAAACAACATAAACTTACAAGTAAGATTCTGATGTACAAAATAAGGCCCATGCTCCACAAAGAGTCCAAACATGGATGTACCACCGGGTCCTCCCTGTAACCATAAGAGTACTGGAGCAGTTTCTGGATTTACCTGCAGACAAAGGATCAGATAAACACAACCCAGATTACCAATGTAAAAGGGTCAAGGGTTATTTATTTACATGAACTCAAACGTATATTTCAAGTTAAAACATAGTTCAGGATTGTGCAAAGGAACAATTTCCCTTAGGGGTCAATTGGCCAAATTGATCTACAAATTTAAAATTAATCTCATAATGCATTTCATTATAAATATTAACACTAAACGGCAGGAGGACTGAATTACATTATATTTTTGCCATCATTCCTACCATAATTCCTACCCCACCCACCCCCTGCCCCCCCATCAATTGAATTTTTTTTCTCTTAGGTTTCAAAAATACTACAGGACAACTGCACAAAATTCACTAGGCTCAAAAATATTGAAACCTGTTAACATTGCAAAGAAAAGACCAGTTTAAATGTATCATAAAAATGTCTGTAGGTAATATTTAGGTTTCTCAAAGCTCCTCAGATTTTTTTTATTGTTCAGTATATTATGGCTGTGCTTTTACATTGTCATGTCTTCTACTGCGATGCTGCAATTGATGGCTTGGAAAACGATTTAGGAAAAAACAAAGAGAAATGTGCAACACACTTACTTGTGCAGGAAAGAACCAAAAGAATAGGTTGCTGTTGTAACTTTTGTTGACAGTAAGATAGCCAGAAAAACTCTTCACATTAGCACCAGGTAAAGGGCCGACCATGCTCAGTCTTTTCGCTGTAGGCCAAAATAACAAAAAGTGAAAGCTTGATTGAGAATGTTTTTAGAATTTTTTTTTTCCCATTTGACAAGACAACCCTCCACACTGCAAATGATAGTAGTAAATTAAAATGACATCTTTGCTAAACATCATTTAACAACTTACAACAAATCTGGACAACAGACTACTGTTAATTCCACAATGGATATATCATCATGCATTATCAACATATATCCTGTCCAGCAAAAATAAATAAATAAATAAAACAGTCTACCAGTCTGAGAAATGTCACAGTTACCATATATCCAACCCTAATATATATATATATATATATATATATATTAGGGTTGGATATATGGTAACTGTGACATATATATATATATCTTGTCCGATTTTCTTCTCAGCTTCTGCTTTTGCAGAGTAAATGATCATGTGACTAGCATTAATTGGCTCTTGACTGAATATGAATATTACCAAAATACTATATAATAAAACACACCTTCTTCAGTCTTGCCTTGTTCCAGGTATGGAGTAAGAAAGAGTGGGATTCCAGGCTCAGGACCGGAGAGCTTACTTACACGGAGAGATTTCCTACAGAAGAATGAAGAACAGCCCCGAGACCACCCTGCCCCAAAAAACACGGATAGGAGCAGAAAAACCAGCCATCTGTCCGGCATGATAAAACCTTACCTGTAAAATATAATACAGATTTATTATGTAGCAAAATACCAAATAGCTTGGGTTACAGCCACCAACGTGTTTGAATATGAACTGCTTATATCGTATTACAATAGAGAGCAAAACCTACCAAATAAAAACTGTTTAGTCTATAAGACACTTCTGAAATATTCCTAAGCTATGGGTACATATATTATGTCTGGAATTTTTTAACAAATATTCTGATTCACAATCATTACTGTAGGTTATTTTGGGTATATTATGGGGTTAAAAATAGCGTAAAACCAAATATTAAGCAAGGATTAATGGTAGTTGTTGGAAATATATACATGTTTTTAAGAGTTGCAGTATAAAATGTTTTGGCTCCACAATAAAATCAACGTTATGCGGTTAATGAAGGATTTGTTTATTGAACATCTTGATTAAACGTAAAGATTAGTGCGTTTCAATAGCTGGATCGTTAAGCTTGGGTCGAAGTTACATACAATTGGATTTATTTATGTTAAACTAGCTCATTACGCAAAGCTTTGGTGTGCTTTATTTATAATTATTTATAATTACATAGTAAATAGTTCAATGTTTAATCCTGTGTTAGCTGAATTGCAGATTGTGCTGTTGTAAGGCTGGCAGCTTACCAGAAACTGCCACTTATTGCGATCAAAGAAATATCAACTGGATAGCCACAATGCTTTTTTAAAACAATAAAAATAGTAAATCTACCGACCTTGGATAACAGTGAAGGTGGCAGATCAAGGCTTCTCCCGTCCCAGTTTAACAACCCAACAACGAATCCAACTAACACGCTGTTTCAGTCACAGTCACATGATCGCAAGGGAAGTCATGTGATAACGGCCAGCTGTTACGTCATCAGTTTGCTAAATCGCAATTAACAAAAAACTTGAACCAGTGCTTTTTTCCCAAACTTTGTTTGGCTTCGCAAGGCTTAATTGCTTCATTATTTATCCATAATATAGATATACAGTGTGCGTGAACATTTACTGAAACAGTTTTTCGTTAATGACGCCTAACATCGTACAACAGGGTGTCCTTTGCTTTCTTTACTTTGTGTGGGTTTTCTCCATGTGCTTTACACTGTCAGTTTGACAAAACAATACATTATTATAAATACCAATGCACTATGATATGCAACATACATAAGATAAGATGTGATATGACTATTTTTCCCACAATGGGGAAATTCACATTCTCAGCAGCAAGTTACAGTAGATGGGAAAGGTTCCCCATGCCCATCCAGGGGAGAACGTTTCGGGCGCTGGGCAGATACACCCAGGACAGGGCACCAATCCATCGCTGGGCACACACCCACACAGGTAGACACACAAACACACTATATGGGGTAATTTCATTCATTCATTATCTTCCGCTTTATCCTATATTAGGGTCGCGGTGGGGTTCCCCATGCCCATCCAGGGGAGAAGGTTTCGGGCGCTGGGCAGATAGACACAGGATAGGGTGCCAATCTATCGCTGGGCACACACTCATTTACACAGACACGCATGCATATACATTCTATATGGGGCAATTTGGAGAACTCAATTGACTTGATCCATGTTTTTGGACTGTGGGAGGAAACCCATGCGGACACTGGGAGAACATAGAAACTCCACCCAGATTAGGAATCCAACCGGGAATCCCTAGTGCTAATCACCAAGCCACCGTGCCGCCCAAGAATTAAGTTAAAAAATGTAATAAAAATAGAGATCAATATATGCAAGATAAATTCACACATGACATATAACATTGAGGAACAAAATCGCATATTTTATGATTTAGTTGTTGCAAGGGATAACAAATTGATACCAGATTACTCAGCAGCAAAGTATTGCACATAAATGATTGAATATGCATTGCTCCAATAAATTTCATTGCACAATGTTATTTTTAGTTTGCTTTGGAGTGATTACTGAGCGCAGTGCTGATTGTACAGTCTAACTGCAGCAGGAATGAAGGACTTGTGTTACGCTCCCTGCCCAGTGCCGCTAGAGTCTCGTATATGGATTTGTATGGGATTTGTTGTCCATAAGCGTTGCTAGCTTGTTTAACATCCTCCTGTCTCCCACCACCTGCACCGGGTCTAAGGGTTCCCCCAGAACAGAGCTGGCCTTCCTAATAAGTTTGTCTATTCTGTTCCTGTCTGCATTTGTGATGCTGCTGCCCCAGCGGACCACTCCATAAAATATGCAGATGACACCACAGTGTCAAAAATGTCCTGAGGAGGGGTCCCGCACCCCAAACAATCTTAATCGCCTCAGCACATACAGTCTGCTCTGTCCATTTCTATACAGTGCAGCAGTGTTGTCTGACCAAGTAAGTTCAAGTTCAAGTAATTCATTTATGGAGCACTTTTTACAATAGTACATTGTCACAAAGCAGCTTTACTGTGTTATAAGCCTTTAAACCCCAAAGAACATTCTGTCAGAAGTGAATTACAATAATCTAACCTTGAGATAATAAAAGCATGCATGAGCTTCTCTGCATCTTGGAAGGAGAGGATAGTTCTTAGCTTCGAAATGGTGCGAAGGGGAAAAAATTCTAATAATTCTAATAATATTGCTAATGTGCTTTGTAAAGGAGAGATCTGAACCAATAATGACACAAAGATTATTTACAGATAAACTGGGACTGATTAAAAATGTTATCAAGGTTTAACACAGTGTTAGAAGCTTTGTTTATTTTTTCCTTGGGTCCAACTATTAGTACCTCAGTTTTATCAGAATAAAGCAGTAGGAAGCAGTCCATTCATGCAGGCCATATATGGTATTACTTAGCTATGAGTTGGTAACCACTTTTGCTTGAGTTTAATTAAAATACAAAATGTGATGGTATTGTCAATTGCAGCATACTTTTATAAAAAAATTAATTTTTCTCCTTTTCTCAAATGTCAAGATCCTTAATGTAACTTGTGTCTGTGGTAAACCTTTATTTTAATACTTTAAATACAGTGAATGTTCTATTAATTACTTACATACTTTTGTTGTTATAAAAGAATTGGGTCCACATTCAGTTGAAATGTGTAATTCACTTTGCATGTTCTTGTTTTTGGTATAGTTGCTTAAAGCATCACCCATTCCGGTGAGATAATTTATGGAAAATTCAGTTTACATACTGCTACAACAGATATTCAGTGTGAACCGTTGTGATGACACTAATTGTCTTAGTCTAAATCCATATAACATCAAAATACTTTTAAAGCTAATGTTTAAGATAAAATTGTAACACAATGTTGCTTTTGACAAAGCAAAGCAAAAATAGGTCCGGTTGTAATGGCTTTGTATGCAACATAAATCTTACATAATAGTTTAACAAAAAAACTAAAAACATCTGAGAGCAATGCTTGACAGCCTAAAAGATATATACGCCCACCCAGTGCTTTCTCAAACTTACCAATTAACAGTGTTCCACAATGTGAAGTGCTTAACTAAATTTTAATTATATTTGGAAGTAATCTATGTTTCGATTTAGATTTAAAAATACCACAAAGTTTCTCAAAAATTTCTTGTGAATAACTAAAAACATTTTGACAATGGTTTTAGGATCTCTGATTTTAAATGATAGCACTATCATGCTGCAGAAAGATCATGCATGAGTTTGATTACAGGTGTGTTGGATAGGACCATTTTTGTGTGGAGTTTGAATATCTTCTACATATTTGTTTTAGTTTCCTCTGTGAAATTAAAAAAACTATTTTAATTCTATCTTCCAATGTAAATTATTTCTCTAAGTTTATCTTAACTTGTTGAAACACAACATTTGGATTGTAAAACAAACATTTCTGGAGCAAACACAGGCACAGGAAAGACATGCAGTTTCCACTCAGAAATAAAATCAAACATTTGTCTATCTCAATAGGGCTTCCCTCCTATTATCCACTGCACCACTATGATACCAAACAACACTTTATGCTTGACACCTAGTGCACATTATCTGTAATAAGGAGTTATTCCAAATGTCTTCGATTTGAATTATACGTTCGACCCAATAAATATCGCAAGACCTAAATCTGCTCAAATTCAGCGTCTTTTAGTCCTATGTGCTCAGTTTTTATTTTTGTCCAGTTTGTTATGGTTGGCATAGTTTATTATTCTGTCATTGTCTTTTCATGCATTAACCTTTTTTTTGTTTGGTAAAAACACTGCAGCATACAGGCTGTTTCTGGCCTGTTTCTATGTATGCTCATGAATGTGAGGCAAATCAATTACATTACATTGACTGCAATTTCAGAAGAAGGATGATTCCAAAACAATGGCAGTGTAAAGGTGTGGTAGCTCAGTGGTTAGGGTGTTGGGCTATCAATTTAAAGGTTGTGGGTTCAAATCATGGTGGCACGGTGGCTTAGTGGTTAGCACATTCACCTCTCAGCGCTAGGCATTCACGGTTCGAATCCGAATGTGGGTGGAGTTTCCATGTTCTCCCCGTGTCCGCGAGGGTTTTCTCCGGGTTCTCCGTTTTCCTCCCACAGTCCAAAAACATGGATCAAGGTCAATTGAATTCTCCAAATTACCCCATATAGAGTGTGTCTGTGTGAGTGAGTGTATGCCCAGCGATAGATTGGCACCCTGTCCTGGGTGTATTTGCCCCCCCCCCCCCGCGACCCTAGTGGAGGATAAAGCGGAAAATAGTGGATGGATGGGTTCAAATCACAGGTTCACTAAAGTTACCAATGTGGGTCCTTGAGCAAGACTCTTAACCATATTTGCTCCAGGGCGGCTGTATCTGACATTTGTTAGTGCCTTTGGATAAAGTGTCTGCTAAATGACCAATTGTAAAGTTAGAAATGTAGCATATTTGCACAAAAAGCACAACCCACTTTATAATTTCATTGCACACTGTACATACAGAGTTAAATTTTATTTTATCTTATTTTTAAATTCTTACTTTATCCTATTTTTCTTATTCTTATCCTTTCAAGCCAATTTTATTTTCTGTGGAGATGTCAAAAAAGAATTTCACTGCTGGCTGTACCATGTATAACCACGTATGTGATCAATAAACCTGATTCTGATTCTGACAATGCCATCCCGTTCGCCAGCTATCCTTAACGGTTGCCCTCAGCCCTTCAGCATGCGCGTGGCCGCGCGCGTCCCCGAGGCGCGCGCTGGCTCTTGAAGACAGCTACAGCAGAGCCACGCGCGCTCTTTAAGAAGGCGGATCCGGTGCGGGAGGTGTTTATTCCTGATCCCGGAGTGCACATGGTGCTCTAAGTGCGCTCTAATAACTGCTGTGTTTCCACAGGGCGACGGCAGCGCGCTGGGCTGTGGTAGTTGACAGGTCGGTATGCGTTGCTGCGGTTCGGATATTGGGTTGGCGTCGGGCACACGGCTGCCAGCTCGCGTCTGAGCCGACCAGAGTGCCGACGGTCCGCCGGCTGCCGTGAGAGGTCCAGCCTCTCGCGCTTCCTTCTGACTGCTGCCGTGGGACATATCACACCAGATAATGGATGATCTGAGTAGATTTTGGGAGTGTGCCCCATGTAAAGACGAATAAAGCGACCGCAGTGAGAGATGGCAGCCTCCAGTAACTCCAGTCTGTCAGGTTCCTCCATCTCCTCCGGTGAGTAACGCGAGTGTGGGACGTTTCCACACGTATTCCTGCAACACACTTTCCCACGTTTTAATATTTATATGTGTGTTCACACATGCCGTGTGGCGTAGCTGGTTTTTGGTATTTGTCACTACAAGATAACGTCTGTGGGTTTGGCCAACAAAATGATATTAGTCAGTGAATAAAGCAGGACTCAGCACGCTGAGGTGTGTCATTCAGTAGAGCAGCAGCAACATTTCCTATACTTTACTACAACACGAAAACATTTAACTTTTGATTTAGTATTTTTAGTATTTAGTATTTGTGGCACGGCATGGCTTAGTGGTAAGCACGTTTGCCTCTCAGCGCTAGGGATTCCCGGTTCGAATCCCCATCTGGGTGGAGTTTCCATGTTCTCCCTGTGTCCGCGTGGGTTTCCTCCGGGTTCTCCGGTTTCCTCCCACAGTCCAAAAACATGGATCAAGTTAATTGAGTTCTCCAAAAATTGCCCCATGTAGAGTGTGTTTGAGTGAGTGAGTGTGTGCCCAGCGATGGATTGGCGCCCTGTCCTGGGTGTATCTGCCCAGGGCCTGAGACGTTCTCCCCTGGATGGGCATGGGGAACCCCACCGCGACCCTAATAGAGGATAAAGCGGGAGATAATGAATGAATGAGTATTTAGCGTTTTATTTTATTTGTCATTCCACAATATAAAGTACAGTGCAATATATGTGGAACGAGACAGCGTTCCCCAGCAACAAGGTGCTACATATAACAGCCATAATATAATTTCGAGTAAAGGATGAAAGTTATACATTTTGCTTCCATTGTATTGCTTGTGGTTGTAAACCCCATTTATCAATGTGGAGTTGCCTGTGTTATTAATGTGACCCCCACAAATTCAAAAAACACCAAGCAACATAAACTAAATGGATAAAAGTATTATGCTACACCTCATAATCATTCACTTCAGGTGTTTCATGCAGTCCCATTTCCATATGTTTAAAAACTGAAACAGCTATGAATTTTAGATAATTATAGGCTTCCAACTTTGTGGGAACAGTTTAAGAAAGGCCTTCTTCTGTTTCAGCATGACCGTGTCCCACAGCGCTAAGAATGGTCCACAAAGGTGTGGTTGAGTGAGCTTGGTGTAGAAGTACTTTGATTGACTGACACTGACCTATGACCTAACCTCAATCTTGTTTATTATCAGTGTCTGGTTTATAAGTTTTAAGTTTATAAGGTCAAGTTTCTAAAGTTATGTTTTGTTTTTTAAATTTTGAGGGAGACCTGGGGTCATTGAAATAAATTAAAGAGCTGTATTATAAAATGTAAGATCTTGTAGAGCATGTTTAACCATTTCTCATGACATGTAGGGCAATATTAGTGTTATGAATGGGAAGTCATTGAGCGCAAAGTGCCTAACTGAGTACTTAAGCCTGCTGGAGAGAAGGCAGACCAATAAGCAAATGTAAGTCATAAATCTAGTACAGATGCAAAGGAGGGGATCAGATACAGAGCCCACTGTCTTTGAAGTCAGCACATTTTCAACATGACAGTGCCTGTTCATTACTTATCAAGGAATGACATTTGTAAGAATTGCAGTGGGGTCCAATACTCACTGTTGGTCACCAGGCACTGATGCCTAGATGGCTTATTTAGAATGTTGGAACTAACTATTGTGCTCAGTTTAACAACATATTAAAAACTAAGTGTGGAAATCAGGATTAAACCCTAGTTACAGGAACTTTACAGCAGTTAGATGACACATTCCCTGTGTTTTTATTCAGATGAAGTGGCATACATGGCTTCAACTCTGTGTTTAACTGAAACATGACTCTGAATCGATTCTGGAAAATGTGGTGCTGATTTGACCATGTAACAGAGCTACCAATTAGAGAAAGTGGAATATATTGCTGGTTATGGTTGTTCTTGTAACATTTGTACTGTATTATGTGTAAGAAGAGGTATTGTAAACCAAGGACAGATTTTGTATATTTTATATTTTTACTTGGTCTGTATAGTTGATGATTCTTCTTTGTACACTCCAGTGCTATAGGTGATTATGCCTTTTTTAATCTGCAATTTTTAAATGTTATTGCATTCGTGAAGTTGAAGTTTAGCAGTCATGTGGGAATGACTGCACTGAACTGCAACATTTGAAAAAATCGAAAATTTAACTAATGAATCCTTTAATTTAGTGTATTTTACTCCTACTTAATAATAAAGTCAGAAAAGTGATAAAGTGAAATCTTTGACCAGGGTCAGTGGTTTGGCCTTGCTTAGTAGAGAGTTTGAAATAAAATACTGGAACACTTTGACTGTGATGGAAACTGTGGTCATTTGATGTGACATGATTGTTGGGACCAGACAGTCTGTTAAGTATGTCTAAATCTGCTGGTCTTCCATTATTTTCATGCATGTGCACAATAATAGTCTGTAAATTTAATACAGAATCATGACTTAAAAAGCTTTGCTAATGAGTGAGCTCAGTGGAGAAAGGCTAGACTGGTTCATGTCATCAGAAATGATATAAAAAATTTATAATGACCACTGTGTGCTGACAGGAAAAAACATCTTGCCATACACAATACCACAGACTCTTAGGCACTAGTATAATGTCTGTTATAAAGTGCTCCATGAGTGAAGATGCTGTTTTACAGGTTTAGTTCAGATAAACCAGAGTTACATCAAGTGATTTTTAACTTGAGTTTACCTGTTTCTCCTGGTTGACTATAGTCTGCAAATTGTCTTGGTGCAACAGCTATATTCTGGTTACTTTATATCCGTTATTACATCTCAATTATAGTATAACATAAATCCATATAAGAAGCCATATCTGAGATGGAGGTTTGTCTACAATATGCACTACCCTGCCCACCTGCAACTGTCTACAGTCGGAACAAAGCATTATGGCTCTGAATTCCTGCCAACATCATAATCCAAAGGAGATTTCAATGTTTCTTTAGTTTCAAATCAAAGCATGAGTCCTGTTTAATCTATGTCTCCTCAGTAACTGGAGGCACATGTGTTTGGGGTGTGATGGGTTGGATTCAAGTAAAGTCATGTAATTTATGATCCTGTTATTTACTATGTAATTACAAAAAAGCAACAAAAATCTGTCAGCATGTGTCAATAAAACCTGTCATTTTTTGCAACTTACATAATCTTGCATTGTATCCATGTGGTAAATATATAATATGGAAATGAAAATGTCACATACTTTTGTTTGATTATAAATTTTAACACATCATAGCTTGTGGTCCTTGGGGACTGAAGTATGATATTTATTAAGGGAGTTTCTGGCTTTCTGACTGTTTGGACATAACAATTAGTTAGGTAATTTTGGCCAGTTTTACAGTAATGAGTTAGTGGTGTTACTATTTTAGTGGATACTTCAGTGAGGGCTGTAATAGCATCCACAGATTGCTTGGTTGTAATCAAGACTTTCCTTCTTATATTTAGTTTAAAGGGTGAACTCTGTGACTTCAAAGATAAACCAAAATCAGTCAAGTTAACTTGTTCTTAAGCCAAAATTACAGTATAATGAGGAGTACTTATGCCAGAAAGTGGCTAAAGCAAATACAAATACAGTGCCAACATCTATACAATCTGCTGGAATCCTTATTGTTGCTACAAAAGCTGTGGCATGGATTCATGTGACCAAGTTTCTGTCCAGGATATCTATTAAACAACAGAATAAAAATGGCACACAAAGGTGTTCTAAAATTTTACAGCTTTCAATAATAATTTCAATGTCTTTCAAAAGACATTTTTTAAATCTTCAAAATGGTCCTTTAATTCGTATGAGGTACCAGTGTTACATTAAAACCTGCAAAAATTGGGAATACCATATCCTTTCTCAGCAGTTTTGCTTGGCCAGGTGGTCAAATTGTTAAAATTCCCATCTCACAACTACAGTACCAGGGTTTTCACAAAAGGCATACACATTATTTATTTTTTTGAATTATTTTTTATTGGTTTATGTTGGAGTTTCATATTATGATGACATTAGTTGGTAATTTCTTACAGGAATTAAATAGTTTCAAATGAGCCAATCAGAGGATCAATTTGAGTTTCTACAATTTATCTCTCGGCATGTCTTTGGAATATGAGAGGAAGCTGGAGTACCCAGAGTAAATGTGCCATGCAGGCACAGGGAGGACATGCGGCCTCCACACAGAGTTTTATTTACTCCAATTGGGAATTGAACCCAGGACCTTCTTACTGTGAGGAAGAAGTGCTAACCGCTGCACCACTTTGCCGCCCTATTTTTTTAATGAGTGCTACTACTTTATCATTATTTTAAAAATCTGTATATAGGCCAGTGCATACACTCTAGATGAGGGTGGTATAGCTGTAAACATGTTTCTGTACTTTGGTGAGAGATTATACAGACTTTTGCTTGGAGCCCAAGAGACCCTAATTATCCATAGAGTTCTAAATGCCTTTATTTTTGTCACTTCATTGTGATTTTCCAGTCTGTATTTATATAACCCAGAAAAACAACTTCAATGTTGATAAAAAAGACTGTATTATTTAAACACTTATCAAGCACTTATAGATAGATTCTTAAGTACAGTGGGTAAACATGTAAGCAGTTGTTATTGACATTAAGAACATCATCCACTACAGTAAATGTGCCATGGTTAAAAATTAACAGGTTTAAAGGCATGTCAATTCCATTTGAGCAGTGCAAATAAGATTACAAATATGGTGGAGTGCATTGCAATGTAGCCTAGTAAAAGACTTACATAAACGACTAAAGTTAAATGTGATTCTGTTCACTTTTTAGAGTGTCAACATTGAATGGGTGTGCAGGTGTTTAAACACAGTATAGGAGTGTAGTGTGAGAGATTGGACTGGGTGGAAAGGCTGTGGCTCCAGATCTCTCTTCCTTCTTTAGAAAAACAGTGGGAGGCTCTGGCATGGCACAGAGATGGTACATGAGTCAGGAACAAACACTGATAACGAGGAATCCACTTGTTCGAGGTTTTTCTAAAGAAGTGTCATTTTTTTCTTCTTGCAAGTTTATTTGATTATGACATTTCTCTTAAGTCAAGAGCTTCTACTGAAATAGTATGCTGGAGGGAAGTATTGGTGTACTTTAACTGTACATATTTGTATATATGATTGCTGCCTCACATATCCTGCTGTTTGGTGTGTTGATGCTTGTTAGTGCATGTTTTCAGATATTAATGCAACTCAAAATGCAATGCACATTTGAAATGTGGGAGTAGTGTAGCAGTAAAATGAGACATGTTTGGGTCAGTCAGCACAAGTGTTGGGTGACGTTAATCTACTCTACTGAACTGACGGGCTCACTTTTTGTGCTGCGATGTACAATAAGCGGGGTAATCAGACAGTGCAGGTGATCAAAGGTTGAGGTGGACAATATAATGGAGAAAATAATGATTGTGTTTATTATCATCTATTTGTGGCAGCAGCAGAACAAGAGAAGCATAGTCACTATTGTCATATTTTGTCTTTGATTCGAAGGCCTTATATACCATCTACTAAAGCATGCCATCACTGATTTAATCTGATTGAGTCAAATAAAAAAGTCACACCTCCTTAAGTGTCATCATGAGCTCTCTGGCGTGTTCTCTAGTAGTGTCCTGTAGTCACCCATACTAAATAGTTACTAAATAATAGATAGGCAAGTATGTGACTATTTATGTTCCACATGCAGCCGTTTGCCCATGGCAGCTTTTGCTTTTTTTGCAAATTTTTTGGTCCTGAGCTCCTTTTCACTTTTTTTGGTCCTGAGCTCCTTTTCACATGTATTCCATCTACATTAAACTCAGCATCTCACTCTTATTATGTTGGGTTATCAATCTAAAGGTTGTGGTTTTAAATCCCAGGTTCATTGAAGTTATCAATGTGGGTCCTTGATCAAGGCCCTTCACACTTTTTGCTTCAGGGTTGCTGTATGATGGCCAAACCTGTGTTCCAACCCCACACATCTAGTTGGGATACGTGTAAGTCCATCGATTATTCATTCATTCATTATCTTCCGCTTTATCCTATATTAGGGTTGCGGGGGGCTTCCCCATGCCCATCCAGGGTAGAACGTTTCGGGCGCTGGGCAGATACGCCCAGGACAGGGCGCCAATCTATCGCTGGGCACACACTCACTCACACAGACACGCACACATACACACTCTACATGGGGGAATTTGGAGAACTCAAAGTCCATCAATTATCTTCTGCTTAATCCTATACTAGGGTTGCAGGAGAGGGGGACCTCATGCCCGTTTCAGCGCTGGCAAGATAGTTTCAGGTGCAAATGCCAATGCCAATCTACACAAATTCCAATCTATCGCTGGGCACACACTCACTCACACAGACAGACTATAAAGGGTGTATTTAGAGCAGCAAATTTATCTCAAGTAAATGTTTTTGGATTGTGGGAGGAAACCTACACGGACAAAGTGAGAACATGGAAACACATCGGCATCCGAACTTGAATCCCCATTAGAGGTGAATGTGCTAACCAATAAGCGACTGTGCCACCTTTGTAAGTCATTTCGGATAAAAGCGTCTTCTAAATAACCTAATGTAATGTAATATACAGGTAATTCCACCACCAGATCTATGCAAAAGTAGGGATAAAGATAAAATATACACTCTTTGTATCTACATTTATTGCCCATTTTATTAAATGCACTTTGTAGTTTTTGCAATTACAATCATGACAGTACCACTACAAGTAGGTATTATTTGGATGATGGATGATTTTCACTCTGCATTTACACTTATGTGTTGGTGGTGTGTTGGAATATTTCACTAGTATGTGTGAAGCAGATGCAGCCATGCTGCTGGAATTACTAAACACCTCAATGTCACTGCTGGACATCCTGTAAACACAGATGAAAGACTGGGGAATTAATAACACAAACTGTACAACAAAAAGTGCTACTCTATATGTTATGATGTGTTTAATTGTGTTTAATTGTGTTTCCAGACCCTATGTTTGAGAAAAACTTAGCAGAACTGTTGCATCTCATCCATTTGTAGGACATTTAGACATTAATATTCATTCATTCATTTATTATCTTCTGCTTTATCCTATATTAGGGTCACAGGGGGGTTCCCTCATGCCCTTCCAGGGTAGAACGTTTCAAGCGCTGGGCAGATACACCCAGGACAGGACGCTAATCTATCGCTGGGCATAAATATTAATATGATATAATAAAGTCCTCTGCATCCCATTACAAAATTACGGAGAATGAGAGATGGTCAAAGGTTCAATGCCTGATTAATTAAAATATCTGACTCCAAAGATATTTGTTTAAATTTCAATTAAATTTTATCAGCATGCAGAAATCGTAATTCTGTCAGAGGCTTTAATAGTACATGGACATAGACTATATTGACATGTGGATATATCTTAATATCCCTCAGAGGTCAATCTTATAGCTGCTTAAAATATACCATTTAGTTAGAAATAAATTAACCTTTGAACTCCAGTATTAAAAGATCAACTGGAAACTTTGGTTTAAAGTAAAAACAGGCAGGATTTATTCCAAAGAAAGATAAGATTACTTAAAAACACAAAGTTAAGATTATTAAACATAATTACGATAAAACGTTACACAACTGCTTCAATGGCAATTGAACGCCCCTTTTAGGTAAAGACTCACGTGTTACGAGAATGCTGGAAAATGCAGGATCCATGAGAACAAGTTTATCTGTTGCATCCATTTTATATTCCCAAGAACTTTTGATACTTTGATGTTAATAAGGCCAGGAGCCAAGATTCTTCGTTCAATTAATATCCTAAGGGTGGCAAGTCATCAGGAGGTGAAACCCTAGTTCGAAACTGGTTTTAGGGACAAATGCTAGAACTTGACACTGATGTGTAATGAACTGCATTGTAAGGAGCCATAGGTGTGATGCTTCATGCTGGCTGGTATCTGTGAACCTGTAATTGTCATCTGAAATACAAAGACCGGTCAAGTTTCTCGTGCAGACATCCATCCATCCATCCATCCATGCATTATATTCCGCTTTATCCTATATCAGGGTCGCGGGGGGGTTCCCCATGCCCATCCAGGGGAGAACATCTCGGATGCTGGGCAGATACACCCAGGACAGGGCGCCAATCTATCGCTGGGCAAACACTCACTCACACAGACACACTCTATATGGGGCAATTTTTGGAGAACTCATTTGACTTGATCCATGTTTTTGGACTGTGGGAGAAAACTGGAGAACCCGGAGGAAACCCATGCGGACACGGGGAGAACATGGAAACTCGATTGGTATTCGAACCGGGAATCCCTAGCGCTGAGAGGCGAACGTGCTAACCACTAAGCCACCGTGCCGCCCCGTGCAGACCATCTGTTCTTATATTTGAAAGAGACTACAGTACTCCAGAAAGCGGTAATGTTCTATAAATCTGCTATATCACATAACCTATATATATACCTTGTATATAAATAATCACCTTTAGAAAACGACGATATACATATCGAACACCTCATATTGCAAACCATCCATTATTAATAATTCATTCACAAGTTAATCTTTTCCTACACATATATCCCAGCACAACTCACGATGGAGGAAGAAAAGTGCCAGAAGTGCTATCGCCCTGGAGCATTTCTGAATTATGTTGTGTGAGATACTGAGCAATAGATTGGCACTGCAATTGTAGGCTTGGGGAAGCGGAAAGAAGTCTGCTGCACCTGCGGTGTGCCGAGAGCTGTGATTATTGCTGTGTCTTTGGCCCCATCGTCAGACGACGTCTGCCCTCACAGTCTCCCTTCCAGGCTCCCTTGTCTGTCATTATTTTCCTGGTATTCTGTTTTTTTTTGTATTCTGTGTGACTTTTACGTTAAACACAAAGCCATGCTCGGGATGTTACATGTCAGCGGGTGGCGATAAACACAACATGCTGGCCATCTGTATTGAATGTTAAAAATCCAGGCCGGTTTTATGTAGGTTTGTGGATATACCTGAATGTTATTTTCCCTGGAATACAAGCTTTAGTCTTATCATGTGTAAAAGAACTAATTGAGTTTGCATAGGTTGAAGTGGCACTGTGCAAGATTAGCCGTTTAATCTTGTGATGCATTGAGCATTGACTCCCTGTGTGGGCTTGAGCAGGTCTGCTGCAGATGGCATTCATTTCTGAACCGTTGCCTAGAAGAGCCAGCATTATAAAGCAGTGGTCAAATATCAAACATCCTCTTGGCCTACTTGGTAGAGCTTTATGCAGAGAAATAAAGTGCAGCTGGCTTTGTGCCTACAGTGACAACGCTGGAAAATGAAACGCACTCCTTTTTAAGGGGATAGCAAACGGTATAATCTGGAAAGCCTTTCATAAGGCAATTGTGGTATTTTTAGGGCTCTCATTTCAAATGGAGGTTACTGTATAGGGATGGTGTGTATTTTTGGTCACTTGAGGAATTTTTCCAGTGTATGTTTTATGATATATGGCTGTAGTTTTACCAGTGAGGCTCAGTGAAATGTGCCGCTTACTCGAACCTGGAGTTTTATAGGTGTGTGGTATGTTTACAGGCCAAAAGAATAACTAAAGTTTTGGAAAACTTCCACAAGTGTTTAACTACAGCTAAACAGATTTAGTAAATATTAGGTTAGTCAGTCATAATTTTTTACAGAGAACAAGAATATGAAAATGTTAATACAGTTGTGTTCAAATGTTTGAACACCCCTACTACGTATAAGGATTTTAACGTACATTCTCCTGTTTCTGACTGTTATTTTTAAGAGGCACTTCTAACAAAGTAAATCACTCAAGGACCTATTTAAATTTTAACTTGCTGAATTGTAATACTGATTGATTTAATACTAATTTGATATCATATTTTTTTATGTTATTTAATTTAAAGTGATATTCAGTAGTGTTCTTTCAGTGTAACGTTTCTTGTGCTACAAGACATGTAAAAGCATGATTCACCCACCTCCGCATTAAGTAGTTGGAGGTATGCACTTGTTTAAAAAATGCTGCACCCTTTATTCTTAAAAGCAATATAAAATATTTATTAAATAGGACTTGTTTTAAATATTTTGTTATTAACTTATTAATTTTATTAACTTTAAATACTGTTTTAGTGAGGACGTCAAAAATCTGTGAATATTGAACGTTTTTAAAGTGCCCACAATTTTTAAGAAAAGCCTTCATTTCTCTTTCTTTCTTCTTTTTAATACATAACATACTTGAACAAAAGGTCCTTCACATTTAACTCATCTGTACAATGAAACACCCACATGCCCGGAGCAGTGGATAGTCCTGTGAACAGTGCCTAGGGGCAATTTAGGTTAGTTGTCTTGCCCTAGAGCACTTCAGTCATAGTACTATGTGGGACCGGGAATCAAACCTTCAGGTCATAAGACTGGTTCCTTAACCATAAGCCTACGACTGCCCCCATGTTTGGACCCGTAAGCTTGCATGATCCATTACTTGTATAAGCAAGGCAAAAATAAGTGCAGGCCTTGACAATTCAGTGGAGCATATGATGTCTCCAGTGGGGTTTCTTTGTTTTGTGCTGCATGCGCAACTGAAAGCATTCTTCAGTTTTTATGCATACATATTCAACACCACAGTGTTTCTAGTTGGTTATTGTGGTTTATGTGTACTGTTATCCAGAATCAAATGTAGAAAAAAAATATGAGGTGATTGCAAGTAAGTTAAATATGTGAAAATTAATGCAATATAACATTTACAGAACAGTCTGACACACAGATGGCCTCCCTACAGGAGTCTGCACATGTTGCCACCAAACTGACTCCGCATGACTGTGTGAGCAACTGTGAGTGTGAATGTGTGGGAGTCTACTGTGGACAACATATGCCTGTGTTTTGGGATGGAAAGGTGCACGTAATGTATTTGTGTTGGCACTCTCATTTGTATGATGGGATTGCTTGGTTGAAACATTATATTTGAATGCTTTGATCTTCTGCCTATGTGTTGTAAGTTTATGTGCTTGTGTGTTACTTTGTGTTTACTGTAGGGACCATAAAGTCAAGATTGGAAGATCAGTCAAAGATCAGTGAGTCTTAGTGTGAATTCAAAAAGAGCAAAAGCAAGAAAAACTAAATGTGACATACAGAAAGTTAGGGGGGAGCATATAATTCTGAGTGCACAAGTGACAAGACTCAACTTTCAAAGCGGCTGTCACACATTTAAAATCCTCAGTGGAATCATCTGCTTTGCCAGCTTTTATGGTCTATGACAGGACTGTGGAACAGAAAGCTCATTAAACACAGAATAAGCATTCTGATTTTCACAGTCACAAAATGCACTCAAACTCACAGATGTGTCATTGATGGAACAAAAGCAAGTATTAACACTGTCTGATGTATGTAAAAGCATATGGTTGTGGTCCTCAGTCTGGTTTATTTTTTTTTGTCTCTGATTTTTTTTTTTTGTTTTATATTTTTAACACTCTTTAGCAGTGGGGACAATGACAGCCACATTGTCAGACATGCAGAGTGCTGCAAAATTACTAGCTTTCTTTCTCCATCTGGTGAAAATGCAGTTCTGACATCCGTCTCCATTTTTTTTCCTAAGGGACCAGAAATGTATGCATGTACTTGACTTCATAAACCATTATTTAGGGAACTGGTTATTGACATGGTCTCATTTATTACAGAATTATAATTCTGTCAATATTATGGCAATTTAGGCTTTGCAAATCTTTGGATGCATTCAAAGGTGGCAATTATATTCCTATAATTATAAGAATATTGCAATGTGTTTCCAATCCAGCTAGAAGTATTGTCATTTTGTTATATGATTATGGAGCAGGAACAATATAAGACGTGGAAGAATTTGTTGTAATGTTGTATTAAGAAAAAAAAGAACAACAGGGAGGTTTGTAGTTGTGCTTCATTCTGATGAAAATAAAGATTGCTTAGTTTAATAAAAAAATAATACCTCTATAACTGGTAATCTTTGCTATGAATTGATAATGCTCTGTGTTATGTTAAGGCCAGTGGCAAGGGGATTACATTCAATGAGGGATGTTCAGATTTAATTATACATATACTAGCACATTCTGTAAGTAAACATTACACCATCTGTGTTAAAGCTGAAAAAGAAAAATGCTTTTACACTCTAAAAATAAAAAGTACATAATTGAACTAGGTTTAGGATTCTTTCTTGTCAGTTTCTACTGTCATTTTATTTTCTGTTTGTAACGTTTTTAACTGTTTTGACATTCAAAACGTTCACATAGAATTCGTGGGTTCCAGAATTCTTACAGGGTTTCCTACATTAAGTTTTGTTTGTAAATACTGAATGGCCACTTGTACTTGACAAAATAAATGATTTCTAAATAGTCACTCATGAGATTTCTAAGGATCTCATTTTTGTAAGCTTATCATTATCTTTACAAAATTTGGAGAAAATTCAGGAGCACTCATTAGAAAATCAAGGTAATGCATATTCAAATTATTATTAATGCTAATAAAAATTTATATTCTTCCATTGGTTGTATTAATGTTCATGTGTACACCATCTGGAAAACGGATCAATGTTGTACACAGTTTTGTCTCCACTCTTCTCAAAGAACATTGTTTCCACCTGCAGTTTGCCGAAGATCATGTGGACAAGCCAAAAGTATAAAAAAAAAGCGAAAGTGTTTTTGAAAGAGCATTGTGATGTAAAAATAAACACTACATTCCAGTATTGGAACCCCACCCCAAAACGTGGTGGTGGAAATATAATAGGGCCTGATTTTGCTGCTGCATATTTCAATATGCTAAAGGTGCATGGAGACAGTCCACTATAGGCCAACATATAACAATCCCATATAATCCAGTCATATTATGAGGTTTTACACACAGATATGTGTAAAGCAGGTGTAATATCAAGTTTAATTTCAAATTGTAACTGTAAAAACCATCTACAAAATAAATGTTTCATGCATTTAATTAGAAATCATTACATGACATAAAGGAAATTTGTTTTAAATTTAAATTGATCAATTTAAGTAACATGATTGCCATCTAATTTAGTTCTTGTGACTAGAAAGAGCAGCTGGGGTGCAGTTATGTTTAAGAATCAGAATTAGAATATTTTATTAATCCCCAGGGGATATGACAATTTCTAGAAATTGCAGTGTCTGGGTTTCATTAGTTTATTAAGGAGAAATAAGTAAATAGTGCTACAACTTAACATTTATGCCTATTTGGGATAGATTTATGTCCATTATGCATTATTTTAAAAGTCCTTTCATGTAAAATATACATAAAAAAATAAGACCAATTTATAAAATATTATTATTTAAAAAATATTTTTTAAGCCCTGATATTATAGATACTTCAAATGCCCTAATATCTGCCCTTCCCAGTCATCTCACTTAAACTAGAGACTTGAGGCTTAAATTCCAGGCATGCTATGTGAAAATGATAACATGGCTCTAATTAAATCTGCAGAGTATCTGATCGCTTTGCATGACAAATACTAACTCTACTCTTTGCATGCAAATGTTCTCATTAGAATTAGAAATACACTATGGCTCAAATGATGGAATTGATAAGTATTGACATTGTAGAGGCAGCACACATTTGGGTAGCAAACATGGTAGTGTTACATATCTAGTATTCACATACATGTTTGTTGTTTCTGGAGTGTTTAATGAAATTGTTTTGGATGAAGCAGTGTGGTTTCTGGCAGACTCTGTGTATGTAGAGGAGTAATTGTAAATGTGTGTAAAGGAGTACAAAGGGAAAGTGCTGACTGGTTATAGTCTAAAATTGCTGATGCAGACTAAGATGCTCTGCCTGAAATAAGACCTGATTCCAAAGAGACCAACCCACAATCACTAAAGAACAAAAAACACAAATGTACATTGAGTATATACAGTCACAAGAAATAGAATGTGCACCCTCTTTGAATTTCTTAGTTTTTAACACAAGTATATACAACCTCAATACAACAACACATGACCAATGACACATCATAATTTATTTCAATTAAATGAAACCAAATTGCTGATATAGTGTGTAATAAAAAATAATTGTTAAATAACTTAGTTAGTGTTAGTGGTTAGCACGTTCTCCTCTCAGAACCTGGTATTCCGGTTCAAATCCCAATCTCGGTGGAGTTTCCATCTTCTCCTTGTGTCCGCGTGTGTTTCCTCCCACAATTCAAAGACATTCATTCATTCATTATCTCCCGCTTATCCTCTATCAAGGTCGCGGTGGGGTTCCCCATGCCCATCCAGGGGAGAACGTCTCGGGCGCTGGGCAGATAGACCCAGGACAGGGCGTCAATCCATCGCTGGGCACACACTCACTCACACAGACACACTCTATATGGGGCAATTTTGAGATTTCAATTAACTTGATCCATGTTTTTGGACTGTGGGAGGAAACCGGAGAACCCGGAGGAAACCCACGCAGACACGGGGAGAACATGGAAACTCCACCCAGATGGGGATTCGAACCGGGAATCCCTAGCGCTGAGAGGCGAACGTGCTAACCACTAAGCCACCGTGCCGCAATTCAAAGACAATTTTTCAAAATTTAATTCAATTTTTTCAAAGGTAAATTGAATGCTTTAAATTGCCCAATATATAGTGTGCTTTGTGTGTGTGTCTGTGTGAGTGAAAGTTCCCAGTGATAGATTGGCTCCCTGTCCTGGGTGTATCTGCCCAGTAGAGGATTAATCGGAAGATAATAAATAAATATTAAATAACCATTGCAGGTGTGACCACCTTTTTAGAATTCTGCTGATCTGGAGCATTAAGGTTTGTTAACACAATGCCAAAGAAAAGACAATCACAATGACGGAGTAGCAAATGTTGCTGCCATCAATCAGAAATGTATTACAAGGTAATGTCCAAACAGTAAAAAGTCCATCATTTCACAGAAAAATTTTTCACAAGTGAAAATAAAAATTGTACCTTGCTCAAAGTAACTGTATAAAATGCAACAACATCTCAGACTGTACAGAGAATAATAAGCTTCTTAATGTTTATACTGAGATTCATAAATGTACAATTAGAAAAAGACTGAACAAATATGGCTTGATTTTAAGTTTTGTCAGTTGAAGATTTCACTTTTTAAGATTTCACGTTTATTTTTTGTACTTTCAAAGTTAATTTTAAACAAACCCCAAAGTATTCTGAAATTTATGCTTAGCCATAAAGCACCACACCACATTTGGTAAAAACCAAACACAATATATTGGCAATACTATAACTGCCAAACAGGGTAGTGGGGGTTATAATTTGGGCTTGTTTCATAGACTTGGAACACTTTCAGTTACCAAATTCCATGTTTTTTTTATTTTTTTTGTAAAATATTAAGTGACCTCCTCCTTGGATCACCACCTTACCGTGGTGGAGGAGTTTGCTTGCTTGAATGATCCTAGGAGCTATGTTGTCTGGTGCAAAAGCCCCTGGCAGGGTCTCCCAAGGCAAATTGGTCCTAGGTGACGGGCCAGACAAAGAGTGGTCCAATAAAACCCCTATGAAAATAAAACCGAAGAACATGTGTACCCTGCCCGATATAGGGTTATCGGGGCCCCACCCTGGAGCCAGGCCTGGGGATGGGTTGTGTCAGCAAGCGTCTGCTGGTCGGGCACTTTCCCATGGTGCCCGGCCGGACCCAGCCCGAAGGAGCTACATGGGTTCCCCCTTAAATGGGCTCACCACCTGTGGGGGGGGGGTAGTAACAGGGGTTTGGTGCAGTGTGGATCAGGCGGTGGCCGGGGGCCTGGGCGTCGCGATCCTCGGTTGCTGAAATTGGCTTTCGGAACTTGGAACGTCATTTCACTGGCAGGGAAGGAGCCTGAGCTTGTGCGAGAGGTCGAGAGATACCGGCTGGATATAGTCAGGCTCACCTCAACGCACAGCGTGGTTTCTGGGTCCAATCTCTGATCTGAACCCGAGTGGTGTTCAGTTGTTGGACTTCTGTGCAAATCACGGTTTGTCCATCGCGAACACCATGTTCGAGCACAAGGGTGTCCATAAGTGCACATGGCGCCGGGATGCCTTAGGCCGCAGTTCAATGATCGACTTTGTAGTTGTGTCATTGGACTTGCGGCCATGTGTCTTGGACACTCGGGTGAAGAGAGGAGCTGAGCTGTCAACTGATCACCACCTGGTGGTGAGTTGGATCAGATGGCGGGGGCAGATGCCGGTCAGACCAGGCAGACCTAAACGTATAGTAAGGGTTTGCTGGGAACGTCTGGCAGAAGAACCCGTCAGGCAGATGTTCAACTTTCACCTCCATCAGAGCTTCAACCTCATTCCGGGGGAGGTGGGGGACATTGAGCCTGAATGGGCCATGTTCCGTTCCTCCGTTGTTGAGGCGGCGGACAGGAGCTGTGGTCGCAAGGTAGTCGGTGCCTGTCGTGGCAGTAACCCTCGAACACTGTGGTGGACACTCCATGTGGGGGATGCCGTCAAGCTGAAGAAGGAATTCTATGAGGCACGGTTGGCTTGTGGGACTCCAGAAGCAGCTGACCGGTACCGACAGGCCAAGCGATTTGCGGCTTCATGCGTCGCGGAGGCAAAAACCCGGGTGTGGGAGGAGTTCGGTGAGACCTTGGAAAGTGACTTTCGGTCGGCTCCTAGAAGATTCTGGCAAACTGTCAGGCGACTCAGGAGGGGAAAGCAGTGTGCCACCAACACAGTATATAGTGTTGTATATACTGTTGACTTCGACCGGGGACGTCATTAGGCGGTAAAAGGAATACTTCAAGGACCTTCTCAATCCCACCAATATGCCCTCCGGAGAGGAGGCAGAGTCAGAGGATCCGGGAGGAGGCTTGTCCATCACTGTGGCTGAAGTCGCTAAGGTAGTCAGAGGGCTCCTTGGTGGCAGGGCTTCTGGGGTGGATGAGATCCGCCCGGAGTTCCTCAAAGCTCTGGATGTTGTTGGACAGTCTTGGCTGACGCGCCTTTTCAACATTGCATGGTCATCGGGGGCAGTGCCTCTGAACTGGCAGACGGGGGTGGTGGTGCCTCTTTTTTAAAAGGGGGACCGGAGGGTGTGTTCCAATTACAGGGGAATTACACTCCTCAGCCTCCCCCGCGAAGTCTATGCAGGGGTACTGGAGAAGAGAGTCCGAATGATAGTTGAACCTCTGATCCAGGAGGAGCAGTGTGGTTTTCGTCCTGGTCGTGGAACACTGGACCAGCTCTTCACTCTCTCCAGGATCCTCGAGGGTTCATGGGAGTTTGCCCAACCAGTCTACATATGCTTTGTGGATCTGGAGAAGGCTTTCAACTGTGTCCCTCGGGGTATTCTGTGGGAGGTGCTTAACTGTTGGAGTATGGGGTACATGGCTCCTTACTACGTGCCATTCAGTCCCTGTATTTGCGAAGCAGGAGCTTGGTTCGCATGGCCGGCAGTAAGTCGGACTGGTTTTCAGTGAGGGTTGGACTCCTTCAGGGCTGTCCTTTGTCACCGGTTCTGTTCATAATTTATATGGACAGAATTTCTAGGCGCAGCCAGGGGATGGAGGGTGTCCGGTTTGGTGATATGAGGATCACGATGTGGTCCTGTTAGCATCATCAGGCTGCGAACTTCGGCTCTTACTTGATCGGTCTTACTGCAGCCGAGTGTGAAGCGGCCGGGATGAGAATCAGCTCCTCCAAATCTGAGGCCATGGTTCTCAGTCGGAAAAGGGTGGAGAGTCCTCTCTGGGTCAGGGATCAGATCTTGCCTCAAGTGGAGGAGTTTAAGTATCTCGGGGTCTTGTTCACGAGTGATGGTAATATGGAGCGTGAGATTGACAGACGGATCAGCGCGGGGTCAGCAGTGATGCGGACCCTATACTGGTCTGTTGTGGTAAAGAAGGAGCTGAGCCACAAGGCAAGGCTCTCGATTTACCAGTCGATCTACGTTCCGACCCTCACCTATGGTCATGAGCTTTGGGTAATGACCGAAAGAACAAGATCGCGAATACAAGCGGCCGAAATGGGTTTTCTCCGCAGGATGGCTGGGCTCTCCCTTAGAGATAGGGTGAGAAGCTTGGTCATCCGGGAGAGACTCGGAGTGGAGCCGCTACTCCTCCGCATCGAAAGGAGCCAGTTGAGGTGGTATGGGCATCTGGTAAGGATGCCTCCTTGGCGCCTTTCTAGGGAGGTGTTCCAGGCAAGTCCAGCTGGAAGGAGACCCCGGGGAAGACCCAGTACACGCTGGAGGGATTATATCTCTCAGCTGATCTGGGAACGCCTTGGGGTTCCCCCAGTCGAGCTGGTGGAGGTGGCTGGGGCGAGGGAGGTCTGGGTCTCCCTACTTCGGTTGCTGCCCCCGTGACCCGAACCCCGGATAAGCGGAAGATAATGGATGAATGGATGGATATTAAGTGACAGTTATTTGTATGCTTCCAAGTTTAAATAGCCTAAGGAAGATTTTTGCATGGATAATGCCCAAGTATGGTCCATAAAATAATTAAGTGTTAGTAGTAGTAGTCTAAGAGTGTCACTATGTTGGTGTATGTTCATAACTGCACTTAGTAGAGTTTACAAATGCATAATTGATTTGTATATAGGGCTTAAATCACCTGGTCATTTTGTGCATAATGTGAGAATAAGTAGAGGCCTGTACAAAGCACCAGCAGATAAAAACTCTACAACGTATTAAACTTGAAACAGACAAACATCTCTTTAATGCCAATCAAAATGGCAGCAATACAAGGAGTTTGATATAAGATAATAATTTAATTGAAATTCAACTATACTGTATTGAATTTTCTTTTTTGTTTGTGTTTCCAGACCCTGAAGACTACCAGCCACCAATATGGAAATCCTATTGTAAGTAGGTGATGGTTTATACTGTTCGTCAGTTTAAACTATTAGTATATGACTGTAAAATAAAAACAAATTTTAGTAACATATGAGCGACTGTGGACACCTGAATATCCCCATCAAAAAGTTGTTAGATATCCCATTTAAAAGCTATAGGCACCAGTATAATTATATTTAATAACATCAGTTGTGCTGCAATGACTTTACCATAAATAAATGTGTTTCTGTCTGCTTATTGGTGTGTAAATTTTATTTGGGTAGCTTTTAGGTAGTTTTTGTACATGGCACTACACAATGCAAACATCACTATAAAACACTGGTGCCTGTAAACCTGTGGAGTGATAACCACTGAAACCTATTACACACCAGGCTACAGTTTTGTTTGGACAGTTAATGGACTTTATTTTGATAATGATTTAACCAAGCTAAAAAATTTCTTATGTATTTTCTCTGCACAAATAATGGAATGCTTATGAAGTGTTATTTAACATTTATCAGGAAAGATATTGTTGTAATTGTAACATGTAGCAAAACAAGGGTTTAAGTCTGCAACCTAAATAAATAAAAAGGGGAAGAGCAGAGGAGAGAGCAGGGGAGAAAGTATCCAAATGTTACTACGGCAACCATTGTTGAATGCGTTATATAAAAATCTAAATCGAACCAGTTCAAAACATGGCCAAAATACACTAATATATTTTTTAATAGAAAAAAATCTGAGAGGTTTATGGTTACTCATATAAATGATAATAATAATCTTAAAGTTTGTAATTATGAAGTGACAGCGTTTCAATACATTCCAGAATATTTTAAAAGAGTATTATTATTGCATCTATTAAACATCTATTAAAACGTCTTACAATAGTGTCATGGGTCATAACTTGCTAGATTCCATGGCATTTTTAAATGTACATACGTTACATTATGATAACAGTCATGATCTCTAGAGAAAACTGTTTGAAAGTATGTTTGACCTTTAAGTCTTGCATAAGACTTAGTCATATTATATACATATAGCAACATTAAAAAGCACCCAAGTAATACTGTATATATACTTTATTGCTGCAGTAAAAAATGCAACTTCTAACTTTGTTATGCAAATTACATTAATACACTAATCTACACTAAATTCAATTTACTACTCTATTTGAATTTTTATTGCTATCCAAATAAGAATTCAAATAAACTGCTAATTATAAACACTGGTAAATACAATTTAAATAATAAATGTAATTCAATCTATTTTATAGTACCGCAAAGTACATTGGAAGTATCTGCTTCAAGCAGAACATGCCTCAAGCTCAAAATCCTGCTTCATTTATTAACCTTTGTTAATGTTAATGTTAATGGTTAATAGATGATGTCCAGGCCTTGCCACTTCTCCTGAGCCTTCCTGACAAAAACACACAGTCAGATGTCTTCATGCCCCCCACATAGTAAATCTGCCACAGATCTCACTCACTATGTATACGCACTGTAGTGTTCTATGCACTATACTGCTTTATCAAGGAGACCTCTAGCCCATATAGCCTTTACTACCCTGGGACATCTGTTGCTGCTTTTAATGTTCCAATCAATTCACTTTGATCCATACGCTACTATAAAACTTGTACTCTTATTATATGAAAATTAGGAACAATGGACTGGAAAGTATATCTATACAAATTACTGGGATATTGGCAACAATGCTAGTAACTCCTGTTATTTTGTAACTGACAGTAATTCATTAAAAAAGAATGTTATCATTTTACTGACAAATTTTAAAAAATTTACAGTATGAGCAAAGTCTAATTAGATTTTGGAAACATACTAAAAAAAGGAGTGAGGCATGTTTACTACTAAATTACATAATCAGTTTTTAATTACCCTTTTTAGTCATTGTGGAACATAAAATGTTAATTTTGCAGCTGAATTTCTGCCCCAGTGGTGTTTGATTAAAGACATTATCTGCTTAGCTGCTAATTTTCCTCATATTATGCACAATACAAATTAGGAGGAGATTGATAGGTAATTCTCAAGACTGCACATGCACTCAGGCTTACTCATGCCCAGCTCAGTCATCTTGTTGTGGTACATGCGTAATGAGAGTTGGCATTGTTTTGCTAAAATAAATATGGTCCTCATAGAAAAAGATTTTATGTCTCCTTAATGACAGCAACAGTTTAGATTGCACATCCATGTCAATGATGTACATGTGTGGTAGCTCAGTGGGCTATTAATTTAAAGGTTGTAGGTTTAAATCCTAGGTACACTAAAGTTGCCACTGTGGGTTTTTGAGCAAGGCCCTTAACCCTCATTGCTCCAAGGCACCCCTTGGTGCTGTGCCAAACCAGTGTGTTTGACCCCAATTAAATTGGGACTTTTGGGATTAACTATAATGAAGATTGCAAGCAACGAATTAAAACAGGCACTTCAAAATTTAGTAGAAAGCCTTCCCAGATAAATGGAAGATGCTTCACTTCTGCTTCTCTGTCTAACAAAATATTATGTGCACATTGAGAAAAATTAATCTTTAATAAACAGAAACGGCGGCACGGTGGCTTAGTGGTTAGCACGTTCGCCTCTCAGCGCTAGGGATTCCCGGTTTGAATCCCCATCTGGGTGGAGTTTCCATGTTCTCACCGTGTCTGCGTGGGTTTTCTCCGGGTTCTCCAGTTTCCTCCCACAGTCCAAAAGCATGGATCAAGTTAATTGAATTCTCCAAATTGCCCCGTTTAGAGTGTGTCTGTGTGAGTGAGTGTGTGCCCAGCGATGGATTGGCGCCCTGTCCTGGGTCTATCTGCCCAGCGCCCGAGACGTTCTCCCCTGGATGGGCATGGGGAACCCCACCGCGACCCTAATAGAGGATAAGCGGAAGATAATGAATGAATGAATAAACAGAAACATAAATCAGCCGATAAACCAGAGTTAAAGAAATCAAGCAGATTCCTAGTCTCTCCTCAGTATTGGCAGAGCTTGCCTTGGCCTGCTCTCTTAGGCACTTTAAGCAGTTACCTTGTAAACTCTCCAAATCCCAAAGCCTGTCATGCGAGTATAATCATACAGCACTCCATGAACCTACAGCAGTATTTTTTATAGTTTGATGTACAGCAGAAAAAAATATGCTAGCAATTCATTTAATGAACGCAATTGAAATTTAGCTGTAAATAGGTTTGGTTTTGCCTCTCTGGGTAGTCTATTGTCTATTGTGGATGCTGCATTTAAACATTTACAGATGCTTAACTGCAAGCACCTTAATAGGTCAAGTCACCATACATTTAGTAATTATTAAAACAGGAAAACAAAAGACATACAAGGTGACACAGTGTATCCCAAAGGCATTTTCCCTCTGATATCTAGAGACCTAGTAACAACATGTGATTTTTACATTAAGCGACTTACAGTTAGAGGTGATTTACCAGCTTGAATACAGCACAGCCTGAGGTTAATTTTTCACCCCTTTACCAACATGACCAAGTGCGCATGCATAATCCATAGCTGTTCGTTTTGCTTTGCTTTGCCGACGGCATGTGCTGGCATACTTCTGTGCTCCAGCAAGGAGGATTAATAAATAAGCAAACTGCATGTGGCTAAAGGCATTTTGCAATGGAATAATTACTCATAGAGGCCATTGAGATTTATAGTTTCTGCTGAGGGAGGAAGAACAAACTTAAAAGAGGAGAGAAAGACCATAATCTACAGAGAGAATGCTAGATGAGAGAACCAAAGAGAGAAACTGCTAAAAAGAGGGAGAACTAGATAAAAATTGAATAAGCCTTTTTGTAACCATTTGAATATATTTATATTTAATTGTTATTTGTTTCTTTTTAATTCTATTATCTTCTTAGCTTTTTGCTAAATTCTGTGCTCACCACAGTGATTTTATTGTAGTTCTACCCTTTGTACAGTCGTCAGAAAAGCCACCTTCACTGTACGTTGTACCAAATACAAATGCACGTGACAAATAAAAACCTTGAATCCTTAAATGCTTGAGAACTAGTGAGAGAGAGGGAGAGCCACAAAGAGAGAAAAAGAACATGCGAGAGAGACAACAACACAGAAAAATCAAGTACCTACAAAAAATTTGAAATAATGTACCTTCTGAATGAGGCTGAGCTCTTTTTTCTGATTTATATGCCAGAGGCCGCAGTATAGTACATTTGCAAAATCAGCAACTCCCAGAGTTGAAATCAATAACCTTTATTTAAAAAAATAGCATGTAGAATGACCTTCTACATATTTTCTTGTACAAAACAACAATTTATAGACACCTTCCATTCACACACATACATAAATGTTTTGAATACACCATTCCAAAACTAAGGGCTTTAACAATTTATTTAATTCCTTGCTTATATTTTCTACAGTTTTTTAGTCAGATTTTAGTAATTTAGAAAAAGGCGTTTATGATGGCCAGAAGGGCTAGAGCTACAGCCAACACCTTAATGTATTTAAAACTTGTTTAGTGGGGCTGAGGTCCAGGTTCTTTTCAGGCCATTAGACCTCCACGCCAAAGGTCAGGCCACAACTTGTGGCAAATTATTGTCTGTAAAAATTGTGGTGTACTATAGCATTAATTCATTTCTCATTCATTAATAAACAGTGTATGATAAGTACACAAGACGAGTCACTCACTCATTACACTGAACTCAGTAATTATAAAACTTGCAAATAAGATGGCATACTGTGAAAAATGGTTTTGCAGTACATCATAACAGAGATCTACTGTATTATGAATGTAAGGATGACGTGTATGTGTGTATGTGTGTGTGTGCATATCTCTCTCTCTCTCTCTCTCTCTCTCTCTCTCTCTCTCTCATATATATATATATATATATATATATATATATATATATATATATATATATATATATATATAATTACCTCTATTCTTTCCCTGTCTAAACTGTGAAATAAATATTTCCCAGTCTTTTGGTGACTGTACCTATGCTTTGGTATATTTCAACATGTGGGATAAAGAAATATAATTTGTGCATGTGGGTGGTGTTGGGTAACAAGTTAACATTAAAAGCTGAATGATGACCTGAAAATGTCTGGGTAAGAACATAAGCACTTGATACAGCTATGCCACACAGATTACAAATCATCAGTGTGTGTTTTTCATAGTGTACCAGCTACAGCAGGAGGCACCAAGACCGAAGAGAATCATATCTCCACAGGAGGTCAGTAAAGCTGCATGTCAGTATGCCACAAAACAGTGAAACATTATTACTTCATTACTTGCCCCTGACAGACTTGACAACGTATCTATGTTTAGCTCTACAATAACACAGTCATCACTTTAATGCCACTTTTATATGCTTTTGTGTTACGACAACAAAAACATGATGAGTAACTGAAATAGATACTTTTATTGTTAATTGATTGGTGTTTTACCTGTATCTAGTGGTGGCTGAACTAAAACTAACAAAAAAAAACATGCTCCAAATGAGTAATGTATCATCACTAAACTAACCCTCCCCACATTCTCACCAAACCGTCTTTTGCTTTCTTTTCCTTTATTTTATTTTTTTTAGCTTCAAAGCAGGCCTAAGTACTATGGCAGGGAGTGAGTATATTAAATTATCAATATTCTCTTTACTTGTACAAACGTCTCTGTTTGATGTTTTAAAATGCAAGCTCTTATGTAGGTGTTGAAAAGCTGGCTAACATTTGTCCCACTTAGATACAATAAAGGGTGTGGGTTTCCTCTGGGTTCTCCGGTTTCCTTCCACAGTCCAAAAATTGATCAAGGTCAATTGAATTCTCTGTATTGCCCCATATAGAGTGTGTATGTGTGAGTGGGTGTTTGCCCAGTGATAGATTGGCGCCCTGTCCTGGGTGTATCTGCCCAGCGCCCAAAACGTTCTCCCCTGGATGGGCATGGGGAACCTGCCACCACAATAATAGAGGATAAAGCGGAAGATAATGGATGGATTGATAGATACAATGATGTAATTCTGATTATTATCTTTATCATAATATACATTATTTATTATACATGTATAATATTACATATCATACATACACACATACATAGTTATTTATAATGATTGTTATATAAATTGTGTGTGTGTGTGGGTGGGTGTGTATGTATGTATGTATTCAAAATTATACATCTTCAGATGTCATTTTAGAAATCGAAATTTTTTACCTTTCGAGTGTTTTTTATAAAATCTGGGTGCAGGTTTCATGGTCTGATATCAAGAGAGGATGCAGATGAAATGCTGGATGGAGCAGAAGGGGCTTACCTAATCCGAGAGAGCCAGCGACAGCCTGGCACCTTCACACTAGCTTTGAGGTGCACCTTTAAACACATTCACACACACATTCAAACATTTCTTAAATACTAAATGGCTTTTCATTTGTATAATGTCCAAACCATATGTGTTGCTTAGGTTTGGAGGTCAGACTCTAAACTACCGGCTATTTTACGATGGTAAGCATTTTGTGGGAGAGAAGCGTTTTGAGTCTGTGCACGACCTGGTCACAGATGGTCTCATCACACTGTACATTGAGAACAAAGCTGCGGAGTACATTGCCAAGATGACCACCAACCCCATATATCAGCATCTTGGCTACACAGCTTTGCTGAGGGATAAAATAAGCCAGCGCATGAGTCGAGTTCGTTCTGAGCCCAAGAGGGTCACGTTCCAACAGGATGATAAGGTGACAATGATTTTTATATATCAGCTGTGTAATGAGTTATTATATTTTTTTAATTATACAAAGCAGAATGGCTATAGGTGACAGTCAGTCCCATTTAGGAGGTCCTAAAATGTAATCACTTATTATGAAATAGATCTGAAAGTAAGTCCGAACAGTACCACCAGTACTAAAAACATCTATACTTTTGTGAGACCTAATTCCAAATAAATGATGAAGGACCAGTGCACTAGTAATTACAACATGTTGTGGTAGTGGAAAATTGTAGTGTTTCTCCACACATGCAGCTACTCTCTCAGTAGTAAAGAGATGAGGTTGTTGCTTTGCATATAATTAGTTCACATATTGACTAGGTATAAGATAAATTTTTTTGAAAACAGGAGAAAAGGAATTTTATTTCTTTTAATTGGACATTTTGGCTTCACACCATCAGAAAAGCCACTTAAATTTTATGTTTTTCTGTTAAAGTACTTTTATGAATGATGTAATATCATTGAAAGTAACGCTAATAAGCATAATAAGCAAGGAAAACTAAATTTTATAATAGAATTTAATTCACAAGAAATAACAGAAATTGTCTGTTTTTCAGAAAGAGATTATAAATAATTATGGTTAAATGAGTGGATAATTATAAATGGCTATGTCAGTTTTCTGTGGTTCAAAGTTCAAAGCAGATTTCTTTTACAGTAAGAAATCATACAAAAAATCCTTTAGAACAAAGACATGAGTTATCAACATTAGAGAAAAACTTGTTTGAAGGCAGCTGTATTGGCAACACAATTAAGAGGGAACATTCGGCTTTGAAAGTTTATGTATGAAAGAAGATGAATTTCTGGGCAAATCATGCCTAATGTTAGGGTAATGGCATTTCTAGAGTTTGAGTCTCTAGTCTCTAGGAAATTAAGTCTCTACAAAATTAATGGAGGTTTATGTGAGGTATGTAAAACATATGTGGGGGTGTTCTTTTCTTGAGCTCTGATATTTTAAGGTAAAGATAATTTGCCTCTGGTGGAAATGGGTGTGAGAATGACTTTGACTCTATGTATGCCCTGAGTTGTAGTGGCTACCTGTTTAGGGTGTTTCCCTCATTTCACGTCATATTAGCACTGGGATAGTCTGCTTGCATCTCATCCCTCTACTTTATTCAGGATAAGCTTTTAATGGTTTTAAAACTCAATCAGTAAAATATTTTAAATGGTTATAAAGTTATTCAGTGTATTTGGCTGTTTAATATTGATGTGATTAAAATGATTTCATGTTTGACACATTAACAACTCATACCTGGTGACACACATTTGTTTTTCTGAAGTGATTAAACATTATTACAATTAGGATTTTTTAAAGTTTTTTTTAACAGCTTAACTGGGTTTCTTGTGGCAGTTTTTTTTAATACATGAACATAGAAGATAATTATGAGAAATGTGCCACTGCTGTTTTGTTTTGCAGGTGCTTTGCAGTAAACGAAAAACTAATTTTAAACAACTTTAAATTTGAGATCCTATTTTATATTTGTAGCAAACAGATGTATAATTGGACTGATTTCTAGTAGGGCTGCTCAAGCAACAGACTTCTGATGATTGCAAATACAGAACAATGAGGCATGATGATTATTCTGTTCCACACTGATGCTTTTGTTGCATTTTATAATCGGGCACAGGCTATCGGGCACAGGCTATTCCTTTTCCATTTTCCCTTTTGCAGTCACTCTCTGTATGTGGCATGGGTGGATGGATGGATGAATAGATAGATACTTTATTGATCTCAAAGGAAAATCAGAAATTAGATCAGTATAAGTTTATTGCATTAGGAAATGCTGCTACACATATCTGTTCCATAAAAGTGGAAGAGGTGTTGCTGATATTTTAAACTGAATGTAGTTTATCTGTTAAAACACTTAAAAGGGTTTCATATTTTCCAGTTTGTGTTTAAGGTGGAACACTTTAATCTGGACTCCATTTCAAGTATAATAAAATACCAAAAATGGATTCAAGCTTTTGGGCGGCACGGTGGCTTAGTGGTTAGCACGTTCGCCTCTCAGCGCTAGGGATTCCCGGTTCGAATCCCCATCTGGGTGGAGTTTCCATGTTCTCCCCGTGTCCGCGTGGGTTTCCTCCGGGTTTTCCGGTTTCCTCCCACAGTCCAAAAACATGGATCAAGTCAATTGAATCAAAGTTGCCCCATATAGAGTGTATCTGTGTGAGTGAGTGTGTGCCCAGTGATGGATTAACGCCCTGTCCTGGGTCTTTCTGCCCAGCGCCTGAGATGTTCTCCCCTGGATGGGCATGGGGAATTCCACCGCGACCCTAATAGAGGATAAAGCGTGAGATAATGAATGAATGAATGGATTCCAGCTTTTAAAAAATACTCGCAATTGTTTGCAAATCTTTTAAAAAAGAGAAGAAATAGAAAAACATTATCTGACTGAATATAACTGAAAATGACTTTAAAGGTGACTAATGCTTGGCTTTGCTGGCAAGGCAGATCTTATGTATTTAAGTAGAATAGTGCTTCATTCTGTCCTCTGGTCATCTTAAATGAAAAATTCAGTTGTGTTTTTTTTTGCCCTCTTGTTTTGCTGCGAGACAATGAAGCAATCGATGGCTTTGCTTTTTCCAAAATTTTAATCTTCTTACACAGCTCACAAATACTTTCAGAACATTTTCTGTATGCTCATGCATAAAACATTTCTCTTCAGTCTGATCTCATTGGTATGAACAGGCTTAAAATACTGCTGTGATCCATGATTATATTTGTGAACAAATTCAGAGGACTACATTATTCAATCTTATGCAAACATTAAAGCACTCCTGGTCAAATGACACATTTAATTCTTTTACAACAAATTAAAGATTGCTCATGACATGAAGTCATTTCTGTAGATTCAGTCTGTGCCTCTTCAGTTGTATATGCATAATTTAGAAAAGGTTATTGGTACACATCCCTTAACCATTGAAATCATGTGTTTATTTAGTCATCTTGCCACAGGTGTATAAAATACAGCACCCAGCCATATTGTCTGCTTTTATGAAACAATGTGCTGTCTAGTAGACCTCAGTAAATAAAAGTGTGGTACTGTAATAAAATACTTATTTTACACCAATTCAGCTTGCAAAACTTGAGCTTGTGCATGTAATGTTGTATAGTGCAATAGTTTAAATAAACAGTGCCTTTAAAATGTATTTGTGAAACATGAGTCAGGAGCCTCGAAAATCAAAGGTTTTGAATGCTTTGGTTGCTTTTTTTTGGAAGTTGTGTTTTGAACATATAATAAAACATTATTGTTCTGTTTTATGGAAATTAATTTATTTATAAATATATAGTTATGTAAGGTTTAGGGTCAGCGCACAACCAACTGATTTGCCCTCTGCATTGAAGTCATCAGTTTGACTACTAGTAATTAAAAATACAAGTTTTTAAAGATGTTTTAATTTGGGCACCTTTAGTGAATACATTTTTGAAGTCAGGTAAAGATATAGAATACAAATACCAGTTTTACAAAACCACACGTTGTTATTCAGGGGATTGTCTTTAAACTCTAATTTTTAGTTTTTGTAAGATAAGATACAAGATAAAATTTTATTGATCCCTTCGGGACGATTCCCTTAGAAAAAGCAAGGAAATAGTAGCAAAAGAAATAGACATAGAGAAGAGATACAAAAAAGTATATTCAGTATATATTTTATTATTACAGTATATATATCATAACATTTTAGAATGCTGGCTTTAAAAAGAATTGTCTGTGATGTTTGATGTTCATCACTTGGTGGAAATGTAATTGTTTAGAGTGTATGTAAGCTTATGATTGATGATGTGCCCAAGGTAAAAAAAAGTAAAGTTGAAACCCCCCTGCCATCCACAGTACTCCAGTCTTTGCTCTTTCTGAGCAAGAACATTTTAAAATGTTTTAGTTTAAAAACCAGAGGGAACAGACATGATTTAGAAACCCACTTGCATTGTGATCAGGTGAAGTCACTGGGTGTCCTACCCTGATTAATTCATTTCTGATTAATTTCCAAACTACAACATTTTCTGTAACTAAGCAACAAACCGAGTAGATCAATTTCTTGTTTAAATGCCACACAACTAGTGCACATGAATGACATATGTAGAAAACAAGCTCTTATTTGGGTAGAGCTTATTTTTATTCTAAAAACATCAACTTAAACGAAGTTTTTATGTAGACTTAACCAGTAGTGCCATTGTAAATCATTTTCTTTCAATTTTTTCCAATGCACAAACTTAGATGTAGAGGGCAGCACTACATTGTACATTGTTGGGTGAAGCTAATACAAAAAAATAGTGGAATATTGAAATGCAGCAGGTATTTTCATCATGCATTGATGAGGAATTTGCTTTAATATCTTAGCCAAGAGTAACTTTTATACAGTTCTACTATTAAAGATAGCCAAATACATATTCGTAGCTCAAATAAATGCCTGCAAATATCTAAAATATAGAAGAATAAAATATTAAAACGACTATAATAGTAATGAGGATGGATCTAAAGGGAACAATGTTTTCATGGTGCATTGTTTGCAGAATTCTTTTGCACTTTAAAGACCCCACTCGCATTACAGATATTTACACATGCTATAGAAAACACCCCAACAAATGTGTGTGAGTGGAGAGTCTAATTCACTAACAAAACATTTTCCAGATTCTGCTTGAATCAAAAGCCTCTGGGCTTCAAAAGATAAAATGTTTTTTATGCACATATTGTTCATTGTTAGACATGGAATATTAACCAAGACTAATCACAAATGCTCTCTTAAGTGAGTAAAAAAATGAAATGCTAAGGACCTACAGGACAGGTTCACCACAATATTATTTTTTTCTTTTAAGTGTTTGGAATTTAAATCTAGTCTCCCCCACCCCAAAACGGGTACTCATTCAGAAGACCTAGTGGCACTTCACAGGAACTTCATTCAGACTAATATGCTTTCAACACTGGATGGTGTTATGGATACCACAAACTACAAAGTTGTAAATTTATATAAGTAAATCTAATTCAAAAATCTGTAAATCTTAAATTTTAAAAGTACCATTTTCAGTGTGGCTGGTTATCACAGACGTTCTTTGTGTGGCAATTTGCCTTATATTTTAGCCTGCTTTATTTCAGACTCTAATTGTTAAAGTCCATTAATTATGGCAATAGGCATGTGTCATCTGCTTTGTACTTAACAGACTTCTTGAACAGAAATAGATTAATGACTAAAATCTTTTTAAATGGATCAAATCAATTATAAGTTTACCTGTCATAAACATATGAAATTATTTGTTGTATATAAAATTATTCCCTCACCCCCAGACTATCTTTATATGCTAAGTATGTGAGTTTATTGTCCTTAATGGCTACGACTTTTTCCATCTTTTGCTGTTTTGGCATCTTTGCCTATTATCTTTTAAAAGGTAAACTACATGCCTGAGAACAGAAGATGCAAGTAACAGTCATGTATCTTATGCTTGCACTGTCTAATGCATAACTCACTATTTTAACTCACACAGTTTTTTTGTTAAACATCTTTTTTCTATATAAAACTGTTCTGTGGTTTATGTTTGTGACAGGCTGTGACTGTAGCACAATGGTGCTGTGGGAAAGGAAAGAGTAATTAATGCACCAGACATGGTCTTATGACCGTGTGCAGTCTTTATGAGTAGTTACATACCGCAGAGAGGGACTTTTGGTGATACCGGCATGGGACTTTTGGTGATAGCAGCAACCCACATGTGTAGTTTAAATGTGGTTTTAAATACAATGTGTAATATAGCCTGTTCCTGTTTGGGAGAAATCCTGCCCCAGTACTCATTCTTGCCCACCTTTCGTTACAGTGATGCTAAAACCACGCAGATGAGCATGCACGTGGCAGAGGACATTACCTGCAAGTTTACATTCATGTTCTCCAGTGGGGGTGCATGCCCCTGGCCCAATCTTTAGGCTTTTCCAAAAAGCAAAGCAGAGTGGCTGGGGAAAGCGGAGGTTTCAGCTGCCGTGGATAAAGCTGAAGACACCGGGGGGCTTTGATCATCACAGCAAGAAACAGGGCAGTGCAGAAGGCACCTTCCACCTACCGTATGCCTCGCCCACTCTGCTTTGCTGGTGACATCCTTTGCCACATGCGTCCTGGGTTTTGGCATCAATGTAATGAGAGGTGGATACGAATGTGGAGAGAGGATTTCTCCCCAACATCAACAAGCTTTATTCACATTGCAACTAAAATCACATTTGCACTACACATGTGGCCCATATTCATGACAAATGTCTCGCTCCTCTCGGTCCCTGCAGCATGTGATGGGGACAAGCAGATTAGAAAATGGGTGAATAAATATCAATCAAGTGTTATTCGAAATAGAACTTTCTTAATTTTTTACCACAAAATGATATTAAAGCTTTTATTCAAAATTCAGTTAGTGCATCAATGATTTGAATAATTATTGACCAAAATTACCTAGTTATATTCTTCTGTGACTATAAATAAATAACAAATGAATGAGTACATTCTTGCATTTGAAATCTGTTTCTCATCATTTTAATAATGCCTTAATCAACCAAGATTCTGATCTATATTATGTGGTTTACTGAGAAGGGGCACCACAAACATTAAGAAAAATAGAGAGGTTACTAGAAAAGGGTATAAAAATAAAATATAACACAAAAAATAAGTTATGTTTATATCCCAATTCATTGTAACACTAATGGAAAGAGGAGTATGAGTTATACTACTCAAAACGTTAAAACGTTAAAAAACATTAACGCCACACAATTATTACATAGTTTACATTCATGTTTGTGGTGATTAAGTATTTCAAAACTATCGTAGAGAATAAAAATATTTTACACAAAAGAATATATCCTTCAATTTTTAAACCAGTGTCAGTGCTTTTCTTTAACCTTTAATGCTAGAGCTTGTTTTAAAGTGTGTGGCCTAGGTGATGATTAACACCAAATTAAAACTATTACAGGCCTTCATAACTAGGAAGGTGTGACATCTGTACAGATTTTTTCAAAATGTGACAGGACTGTCCAGAAAATCAACTTGCATAACACAACTTTGGATATTATTAAAACATTCCCCAGATATCTGTACATGTACCTGTTTTACTGAAGTTGGGGATTAGCCACTTCCAAAGATTTTGTGTTAACTCTGCTTTCTTTAGAGTGCACCTATTTGAACTTAGTAACTGAGTAATTGTTCGACTTCAAGATTAGTTTTCTGGTTTATGTCACTCTTCTTCATATCAAGGAATTTGGTTCATGGTGACCTTTATGGTTATGAAGGCTGTGATCGATGTCAGCAGAGGATACACTACTTCTGTATTTAGATCTTGCCTTCAGCAGTGTGTGTGCTATAAAATACTAGTCATCCTTTCTGGGCTGCCTTTTAAGCATTAAGAGATTATTCGGTGGGGAGTGATGTAATCCGATTACATCTGTTATCTGACGAAGCCCTGAGTAGATTTTCAGGATTTGTTAGGCATATATTTGTGAATAATGATCATCAATTATTGCATGCTTGAGTGGGAAAACAAGAAAAAAAAAGT
This sequence comes from Corydoras maculifer, assembly GCA_019802435.1. Lineage (NCBI taxonomy): Eukaryota > Metazoa > Chordata > Actinopteri > Siluriformes > Callichthyidae > Corydoras > Corydoras maculifer. The sequence goes on from JAFMOD010001453.1 coordinate 362,645, forward strand.
ATTGCTTATTTTCTTTTGGAAAGGGGCTGTGTGCGTCTTTCGAAAAAATCTTGTACAATAAGCTCTAGGAGACATGAAATGTTATCATGTATGAGGAAACTGGAGCAGAATCATGTTACCAGAAGCACAATGTGGCCTTAAACAAAGAGTCAGTAAACAATCGATCTTGCAATTGAGAGTTGTTTAATCATACTGAACCAAACCCCCGCCTCCCCCACTAAGCTTTTTTTTCATTATCCTCTCTCTTTTCTCCTTGCCTTTGCCCTTCTTTGGCAGCTCTGAATAAGTACCATTTTGTTAGGCACACTCCAACCCCTAGGCAGCCCCCTCCTCTTTTCTTTCTTACTTCTTGTGATGCAATTCATCCAGTTCAGACTGGACTTAACCACTAAATCCTTACTGCCTTCTCCACTTTATCCACCTCTTTTAGTTTGTCCTAATGGATATGCATACTCTGTTAGAGCTGACCAGGAGTGATTTGGAAAACCTTAGACCCAAAAGGAAGGACCAAAGGCACAGAGAGTTGCTGGCGCTGGCTCTTAGGCTGAGGTTGGGGGTAAAGGACATATTCTTATGGAAGCCAGTTAAACTGTTTGCTTGTTCACAGATCTCCACCTCACCATTAGGACGACGGAGCACACTCAAGGATGGACCAGAAAAACAGTACAACTATGAAAAAGTACACAATTTTAAGGTGAGTTTTTTAATGATTTACCTTCTGTCTTATTAAAGTGTTTGTTACATGCTTTTGATTACTAACTACTTTATTTCCCACCCACCTCTATCGCTTGATATTGTTATGGCAACCTTTTTGTAAAGCAGTGCAAAACATGCCCCAAACAACATGCTAATGGAACTTACTATTATTGCCTAAATGAGCATAGAGCCAGAACATCTTTCCTACCAAAATATGCAAACAATGCAGTTGTTTTTATTTTGAAACAAATATGCATTTTGTACATCCCAAAAAGAAAAATAATTTTTGCTTTTGTTTGTACACATAACTATTTTCTTGGACATAATGTCATCATGTTCATCTATAGTATTAAGTTGTCCTGTTGCAAGTGGATAATACTCCTACAGTTGGTTACACTTTAACAGTTAGGACAAGACACTTTTAGACTTTTGAGATCTATGAGATTTGTATTTGCTTCACAGCACATTAATGAAGTGCACTGTTGTGGACAGACACTAAAAACAAGAACATTCAATTACATATTCCTCTTGTACAAGATAAAATCAAGATAATTTTTTTAAATAGATGTTAATTTGTCATTTGCATTTAGATAAAATTCCCAAATAGCAATGTGAAATTATCTGTAATTTATATATATATTCATTAAGTTCTTGTTATTTTCCAAAATAATTACAAACTTAATATTCATCATACGTAGCTTTGGAGACCATTTTAAATTTGTCAAGAAGTTTATGTATGTGAGCAATTTCTATGTCATCCTGTGTAGGTACACACTTTCAGAGGACCACACTGGTGTGAATACTGTGCTAACTTTATGTGGGGTCTCATTGCTCAGGGTGTGCGTTGCTCAGGTAAGAACCGTAATCATTCTCTGTAAACCACCTCTTACTTTTAACATACAAAAACAACTAAAAAGTGGGTTGTTGCACTGTTTGCAATAATTTACAGAGCCAGTGCAGTTTGTATGGATCTTACAGGCTAGTTAGTGTATTGCTATAATAATTGAGTTAGTATACATACATTTTGTAAATACATTGGTTATGTCCAACTACCAAACTTTTGGAATTACTTTTGAATACAGTATAAACAATAAAATTTGAGTGGGTGGGAGGTAGTATTTAGGCATGTTCTAACAGTAACAGTTACAATCAAACAATCAGAGAAGCAATTGAATATATACAACTTACCAAACAATATCAGTCTTTAGAATGTGGATGAAAACTGGAGTAACTAAAATGAACCTACTTAGCCTACAATGAAGACATGCAGAATGCTGTGTGTTATTTTATAGCATCAAGTCATTGTCAAATGTTAAAAAAGAACCTTTTCCAAAATACGTACTTTGTTAGTTTATGAAATGTGGGCGCCCTTAAGGTATAAACGCTGAAAGATTTGGGGCAGTGTCATAGTCAGCATGACATTCCAACTTATTCTTAAAATTGAAGTTTGTAGATTCTCAGTTTTCAGGAAATATTTAAACCTTTAATGTTAATCCCATGCCCAGCGATGGATTGGCACCCTGTCCTAGGTGTATCTGCCTAGCGCCCGAGACGTTCTCCTCTGGATGGGCATGGGGAACCCCACCGCGACCCTAATAGAGGATAAAGCGGGAGATAATGAATGAATGAATGTTAATCCCAAGTCCAACTTTAAATGTAAATAGGTTTTCAAATAAAGGCATGATGGTTCATTGGTTAGGGTTTTGGGTTATCAGTGTAAAGGTTTATCCACTAAAGTTGCTCATGTGAGCCCTTAACCCTCATTGCTCCAGAGGTGCTGTACTAAGTTTATAATTTATTTATTCAGTCGTTATAGGACCTAATAAATTTTTACCTGAAATAGCTCTTGTAATAATGTACTGTAAGCTATATAAAACAATTTACCAATATTCCTGTGAACATGGAAGCCTAGATTTCTCAGGTGTATCAAAACTGTAATCAGAAATGTGACTATATAGCATTCCTATGTGACACCTTGTTCAAACCAGTTTTTCAGTACTTTTTGAAAAATTTGAATTGGTATGCACATACTGTACAGAAGACAGGCATGAGAACAACACACCCATGTTACACCAAGAAAAATATATAGCTCCTTTTCAAACACTGTTCAATTTCCTACACACACACACTTATCTCAGCCAAAGATTTTCCTATTAAACCTATTTTAGCTTCATTCACCTTCATTCACCTAGGGGAAGTCTTAATATGGGAAGTCGTAAAACCAGGTGCATTAGAACTTTCATTCAATTATTCGTTATATCCCGCTTTATCCTCTATTAGGGTCGTGGTGGGGTTCCCCATGCCCATCCAGGGGAGAACGTCTCGGGCGCTGGGCAGATACACCCAGGACAGGGCGCCAATCCATCGCTGGGCAAACACTCACTCACACAGACACACTCTATATGGGGCAATTTTGAGAATTTAATTGACTTGATCCATGTTTTTGGACTGTGGGAGGAAACCGGAGAACCCGGAGGAAACCCACGCAGACACAGGGAGAACATGGAAACTGCACCCAGATTGGGATTCGAACCGGGAATCCCTAGCGCTGAGAGGCAAACGTGCTAACCACTTAGCCACTGTGCCGCCTGCATTAGAACTTGTATTATTTAATTTAATGTTAAGTAAAATGTAATGTCAATAAGGTTCCATTTGGCTGACCACATGTTCCGACACAAACCATCAAGTTGGGATATTTATAAATCTCTTTAAAGGATAAATGACATAATGTAATGTGATGTAATTTTTTATGCCAGGTCTCCATGTCAGGCATCAGAGCCTTGTCTAAGAATCGCTGTTTCGATTAAAAATACTCAGATCTCTACAGTCAAGACCCAGAATACTGAAAAACACCTTGTTAGAGTAGTACAGGCTGTTGTCAGTGGTGCACAGTAGTTAACAGTACTTATATTGTTTTCACTGCGCTACATTGCAAAAAAAAAAACCTGCTTATGTTTCAAGTAACAGGTGGATAATCTACTTTTAATCTACTCTAGTTTACACAAATTAAAACTAGAGGTTTTGTTGAAGGAAATGTTAAAAATCTTTTACACTTGGCCTTTTCAAATGGGTTACTATTCTTGCTTATATACATGCTATAGTTCCCTAAATTACTTATGTTGATGATTCATACTGTGATTATAGTGTTTGTTCATCCTCATGTTAAAATATCAGCAGCATAACCTCTGAGCCACCACATCTCCCGATACCCCATAATGCCAAGTTTTTCAAATTTTCTTTTGCACTTGTTTGTTCTTCTTTCCTTGACTTATGTGTCTTTGAATCACATATCACATATCCATCAAACTAAAGAGTGTAATGCGTTGATAATCTTGAGAGCAACTTTTTCAGACTCTTAAACTGGTGTTTTTGAGTTAAATAAAAAGGTTTCAGTACAGGTTTTTAAAGTACACTTTTAATCAGAAAATTAAGCCTTATTCTCAGACAAGGATCACACACAGAAAATTTGTTGGTGTCTAAGCCCAAGGTGAGACTTGAGCTGTACTAAACAACTCAAAAAGCAGACTTCTATTTTTGGATTTTGTTCTGTTTAAGAGCTGAGTGCAGGCAGACCCCAAGCCGGTAAAAATGACAAGAGTTGTTGATGGATGGACCAATACAGAGAGAAAACAGAAAGCATATGCTTTGAGAAAGTTGTTTGTGGTGCAGTGCTAATAATTCATATACAGGACACAGTCAGCAACAAAGCTACTTAAACAAATAATATTTACACCAGTAGACTGATGCACATAGAATTACACCCACTCAGTACTTATATGTGTACACAATGTCAATTTATAGCCACACAAACAGTTCCCGTTGCCTTCGTTCAAGTGGACTGTTCTTTAGACCTCATGTAGGTGTTCTTATCAACTTTATCTTTATCCTGTGACTCTTTTCAGACTGTGGACTAAATGTTCATAAGCAGTGTTCAAAGCTGGTGCCCAGTGACTGCCAGCCAGACCTGAGCCGCATCAAAAAAGTGTTTAGTTGTGACCTCACTACGCTGGTGAAAGCTCACAATACGCCCCGACCCATGGTGCTTGATATGTGTATCAGAGAGATTGAGCACAGAGGTAAAGTATAACATTAATTTGTTAATGTTTGTTAACATCTGAAAATAGTGCACTAAATACTTTTCAGTTTCCTGTGAAGACTGAAATTGTTTGTGAATTGATTGTAATTCAAACTTCTAGATGTTTGAATGGTCATTCCCAATAGTGTGTAGTATGGTGAAATTATTAATTGACAATTTACTAAGAAATATCAACATGTGCATATAATCTGTGTATGCAAGCATTTTACCACAGGCAACTTGTTTATTAGCAGCTTGTTTATTAAAACACTATTTTAATACAGGTACATTCTTTTTTTTTTTTTTTGCTTTAAAAATTCTGTTTACTGAACTTCCACTCACTGCATAAACTTTAGGTGTAGTGTACATGAACCCTTAGAAATCAGCAGTTATGCTCTAGTACCAACTATCATACAGTGGTCAAAATCACATGATAAGAGTTATGGCCTATTTTGTTGATCATTATGATTATCTGTATGATTTAATCCATTCATTAACAGTTGGTTATTTATAACCATTGCAAGAACAAGTACATACATAGGTGGTCTTATATATAATACAAACATTTACCACAAATTTTATTATGCACACAATGTTTTACAATTTATCACCTGTTTTCTTAGTTATACTTATACTTTACTATACTTTGTAGTTTCACAATTTTTGCTCTGTCTAATTTACTAGCCCTCTTTTCTCTGCTGTTCAATAACATAATATTTGGCTTGTGCATTGTTCTCAACATTCCAAAGACACTAATGCAGTGGAGCTGTGTTGCAGTTGTAGTGTGGTACAAGTGGATCAGACACAGCAGCACCGCTATAGTAAACACATTATTTGCATCTGCAACCGTGGCCTGTGAGGATTAAAGAAGAATTTAAGGAATTACACAAACTTTTTAGCAAAAAATTAACAGCCTTACATTGCATCCAAATTGTAAATGAATAAGACAGTTTATACACTCTCCATTTCATTAGTACCTTATCAAATAGGTTCACTTTGTTGTCTACAATTAAAGACTGTAGCCTAAAATCACTTTTACAGCCCATATTCATTTAACTTATTGTAAGGATTTATATCTTATAAAAATTATTTGTATTCTGATTGCAGGACTGAAGTCAGAGGGCCTCTACAGAGTGTCTGGTTTTACAGAACACGTTGAAGATATTAGACTGGCCTTTGACAGAGGTATGTAGAAAAGTATGGCAAACCTTTATGTTCATATTTGCAGAAGCTGTGTGATTAAACAAACAATGGTATTTGAATATACCATGCCCTTTACAATAATAGGCTTCACATGTGAATCAGTTTACTTTGAAACTGTTTATTCATTCATTTAATTAATTTAGGTACATCTATGCAATGTTAAAGCTCTTTGATCAAGACATTTTAATGCCACAATTATTGTTACCCTTATGTTTTTCTATTTATGATTGGCTTTTTAAATATTGATTAAAAAAACATTTTAAATTTAAGCAACAGTCCACAATTTTCTTTTTACAGTCTAATTTTGAATCCACATGGTAAATGAATAAGACCATTTCTAATTTTTCTCTTAATCTTAATCTTAATCTTAATGTCTCTCAAGAAACTAAAACTGAATTGGCTCTAAAAAACAAGCCTTATTTGGATCATCCAGGTAAAAAAACAAGTGTCAAAAACAAAAATTTGTTTTATAAATAAAATCCGACATCTGTTTTTTACAAAATTATTTCTTGCTTGTTTTTTTTTTTTTATAAAATATGACTGTACTCCAAATATATGTTAAATATTTATTATTGTTACACTGTTAGCTAATTCAACAGTTATTATATATCTAATTGTTGTTCTTTACAGAAGGGGAAAAGGCAGACATTAGTGCTGGTGCATATCCTGACATAAACACTATTACAGGAGCTTTGAAGCTGTATTTGAGGGATCTACCCATCCCTATTATTACTTATGACGTTTATTCCAAATTCATACAGGCAGCCAGTAAGTGCACTTTCAAGATGCTATTAAAAAGTCATCTAATCCGGTAGTACACGTGTGTGTGTGTGTGTGTGTGTGTGTATATATATATATATATATATATATATATATATATATATATATATATATATATATATATATATATATATTACAGTATGCAGTTTCCCAATCTGGGTGGAATTTTCTATATATACACATACATATATACACACACACGTATATCATCATGTTAACTATCTCTACTAAATGTATGGAAGTATATGAGGTTTGTGAAATGTGTTTTGATGCAGAATTAACTGACTCTGACACAAGGCTTGAAGCAATCCATGATGGCCTTCTCCAGCTTCCCCCTGCCCACTATGAGAGTCTCCGGTACCTGATGACCCACCTGAAAAGGTAAGACACATGTCTATAGGCCTACTGTTATGTCAGAACCTTATATACAGAGTAGTGTTCCGAAATCCATAAAGTATGTGTATTGATACACACCAGTCCATACACAGTAGCCATACCAGTTAGTGTTCATAGGCATCTTCAGCTGAATCACTACAATGTCAGTAAAATTTCATAGTGAAATGTAAAAGCATGCCAGTAAGTGAATCAGAGATTTTTGGCACGTTCCCCTCTCAGCACTAGGGATTCCCAGTTCGAATCCCCATCTGGGTGGAGTTTCCATGTTCTTCCCGTGTCCACTTGGGTTTCCTCCGGGTTCTCCGGTTTCCTCCCACAGTCCAAAAACATGGATCAAATCAATTAAATTCTCCAAATTGCTCCAAATAGAGTCAAAGTGAGTAAGTGAGTGAGTGAGTGAGTGAGTGTGTGCCCAGCGATAGATTGGCGCCCTGTCCTGGGTGTATCTGCCCAGCGCCCGAAACTTTCTCCCCTGGATGGGCATGGGGAACCCCCCCCCGCGACCGTAATATAGGATAAAGCGGAAGATAATGGATGGATGGATAAATATATTACTGTTTGGTAGTCTAATTAACTCGTGATCAGACTGTTTCCTCCCTATTCTTCCTATGAGTGCCATTGTCATTCATCTGCATTTATGCACTGCACACTTTTGTGTGAGAAAATGCACCACCACTACCACATGGGGCGGGGGGGGGGATAAGTTGAACTAAAAAGCTAGTGATCAGACTTTTTTACCTTTCTGTTTCTAATGATAAGAAATGATATGTGTTTTATGTAACAAATAAAATATAATGTTGCAAAAATCTTAAAATACTGTATGTAAGCTTTCATTTTTTTTAATGTCTAACAATCTGTTGTTGTCTTTCATTAGGGTCACTATGTATGAAAAGGATAATCTTATGAACTCTGAGAATCTGGCAATTATTTTTGGCCCAACTCTGATGCAACCACCAGATCAGAACACGATAGCCACCCTCAATGACATGAGATATCAGAAAGTAATAATTCAGCTGCTGATTGATCATGAGGACATTTTGTTCTAAAACATGAACTGTTCAGACTTTTTAAACCCCAACAGCAATTCAAAAGATTGACAGATGCTTGTATTCAGATGAATAACGATCATTTGAGGAAAACAGGTGCATTTTATATAATGGTGTATTTGTATGCTGTGATTATCTCTTAAACAGAGAACTACATGGATAGATGCCGAGTTTTTTTTTTTTTTATTATTTATGTATCATTGAATGAACTTGGATTGTTACAGTGAAAAAACTGAAAATTACCTTAAATAGCTCTTATATTTTATTTGAATTATCTATAAAATGATTGATGAATTCAACTGATTAATTGTTTCTCATTGATCCACATAACACCTGAGAAGAGCAAAATATAGGCAGGCATATTTGCTGGACTCTGAGAATAGCAACCAAAAGGCTGCAAGAAGAACCTCCACAAGTGTTTTAAATTAATATAGAAATCTATGTCTAAATCCAAGCACACATGGTTTGTGGAACCATGGGCACAGATTATAAAATATTAGGTGGGTTTCTTGGATTGCAAAACACTGCACATGGATTGCAAATTTGATCAATGGGTTACAAAACATATATGCACAATGCTTACACATTTTTCCTCATCTCATTCTGCAATTTTACTTACTCCTAAACAGCTTAAAATTCATTCATTCATTATCTCCCACTTTATCCTCTAGTAGGGTCGCGGTGGGGTTCCCCATGCCCATCCAGGGGAGAACATTTCGGGCGCTGGGCAGATAGACCCAGGACAGGGCGCCAATCCATCGCTGGGCACACACTCACTCACTCAAACACACTCTACATGGGGCAATTTTGGAGAACTCAATTAACTTGATCCATGTTTTTGGACAGTGGGAGGAAACCGGAGAACCCGGAGGAAACCCACACGGACACGGGGAGAACATGGAAACTCCACCCAGATGGGGATTCGAACCGGGAATCCCTAGCGCTGAGAGGCGAATGTGCTAACCACTAAGCCACCGTGCCGCCCAATTCCAGAAATATATAAACAAATAATGGACAAAAAACAAATTAAGAGGAAATCGGGTTATAAGGCACTTCTTGTATAAGATCATTGTCTAGTTAAAATGTTGTTATCTTGAAATAAACAAAAAATACAAATTAATTAAATAAGACGGGCGGCACGGTGGATTAGTGGTTAGCACGTTCGCCTCTCAGCACTAAAGATTCCCGGTTCGAATCCCCATCTGGGTGGAGTTTCCATGTTCTCCCCGTGTCCACATGGATTTCCTCCGGGTTCTCCGGTTTCCACCCACAGTCCAAAAACATCAAGTCAACTGAGTTCTCCAAATTGCCCCATATAGAGTGTGTCTGTGTGAGTGAGTGTGTGCCCAGCGATAGATTGGCGCCCTGTCCTTGGTGTATCTGCCCAGCACCCAAAACGTTCTCCCCTGGATGGGCAAGGGGAACCTCCCTGCGACCCTAATATAGGATAAAGCGGAAAATAATGGATGGATTTAAATAAGACCTTGTAAAATTCTTGTAACCTATTTGTTCTAACTTGTCCCCTCAAGAATTTAACATACCATGTCTTTGCAGTTCATAAAATCCTTAAAGTTTTACAGTATCAAAATGTTTTAGTAACCAAATATACCTATAAAACACACTTTCTTTTGTACACAAAATGTATGTAGTGCCATATCTGAGTAAGGCTGGTTTTAAAATCGTATTTAACCATTTTTTTGCTAAAACTGCTGAATTACCATCCAACTTTTGTTAAACTAGTTGTTGTGAAGTACACATGAATTTTAATGCGTTTAATGGCAAAAATGGTACAAATTTAAGTCAAGAAGCATACTTCTTGTAGCTAGTAAACAAAAAGTAGTTTTCATGGGGCAATAAACTATGTTTGTAATTTTAATGAAATGTCTGTGACATGCTTTGGATAACATACCGCAGAGATTAAGCACCACCAGTTTTTTGATAATGTTCAAACAGTCCTGTCCAGAAACTCTTGGTTTCAGTGGCATTCCACTTAGTAGTAATATGCCTCTGCTCACCTCGCCCAACTCTTTCACAGGGTGTGCCTATTGTGAGTGTGGATTTGCTCTACCATGGCAACCGCTGTGCATGAATTTGATGCCAGACAGTAGTATAAACAAAAGTCAGACTTTGAGCAATAATGACTTCCAAGTATAAGAACAAGGAAAACAGCAGATAATTTCCATATATTTAAGGATTGGCCTAACTGCTTTGTATTTGTATAGAGACTAAGGTCATAAGGCATTGCTGTCTAAGTTTATAAGATTTGTATATCATGTGTTATTAAAAGCTAGGTTCCTGGCAGACATTTAGAATTCAACACATTTACCGTGGTTATTCAGAAATACATTTTACTTATAATTTCACTTGCAGACCTAAGCCTACAATATTTGGTAGCAGTCTGATAAAATTGACTCATTTTGGTTATTGTATTTATTTATTTAATGATTATTTTTGGCACAATACATCAAAACACATTTCACATAGTAATTTAAAGGCCATTTCAAGATCAGGTACTCAACTGTAACCTTGAACTTTAGTTTATAGTCTACAACAGACACACACAAGAGTAATGGCAAAAAACTTATATTAATTGATGATATTAATAACTACTGAAGAGAACTACTTGATTATCCTTTCCTGCTTAGAACCCAGCAGGTGCAGTTCAATAGGTTGTATAGCAGATGAGATATGCCTCAGAATTTACTAATGTTGCTTAATTACACATTTAATTAAATATCAATTATAAAATCCACACTATGCTACATAGGCTATTAGCATTAGCTGTCATAAAACAGCCTAATTTATTTATATTATAAATACTGGCATTCTTAATGTCTTCAGTCTCGTCATAGGCAGTTGAACAATCTGTTGTCTTGTGTCAAAGTTTCTATTTTGGCAGTCACTCTGAATGCTTGATTGTGTATTTTAAAATATTCTTTTTTATCTTCTCTTCAGAGATAAACAAGTTTACTTTTAATTATAAGGCTGAAAAAGAAATGTGTGCTCTAATGAAATAATTACTTGTTTGTCAGAAAACTTGGCAACCTTCAAACTGATAATTTCTGTAATTATAATGAGCCACCCAATAAAGGCACCAGTGTAAATGTACATCAGGACTTACTTGTGTACACATGACTTCCTCAGAGTGACCTAGGACAGTCTGCATTCATATAATTTGTATAATTTTAATAAATTAAACTATTGTGTTTAGACCTTTGTGGTTTGAATTTCTGTTTGGATTTAGTATTGATTATGTTACATTGACTGTTTCTATGACGTGTTTAACGTAGTCCCAAATAAATTAATTACAAGCAATATAGCTGTTTTAATGAACCTTCCTAAATCACTTTAATTTAAAAGACTTCAATTTGTTTTTTTTCATATACCAAATAATGTAAGTAAAGTTGTTTAATTGTTTTATTTTACCAAGTTGCACTGATGATGATTTAATGTTTAAATATATCTATAAAGTTGTTTATGCTTCATAATTTCATGTTTTTTTTTTCATAATATGCTCTATAATAAAAATGCCAAATGAAGCACTTTTCTTCTCTTTCCCAGAGTGTACATATTTGTATTTTTCTGCATTTAAAGTGTAGATCCATTCGTTATAGCCATTCTTTCGTCGAGCAAAATGACAGTGGAGTTTCTTTGTGCTTGTAAATTTTCTTATGCCTTTCTGTATAACTCATGCTGGTGCACATTTTAAACACGTTTGACCATATTTAGAATATGAGCTGGGGCACATGCGGTGCAGCAGTACATGGTTTCATACCTCATTGTGAGATCTTTCTTTAAAGACAAAAATCACATCTGTGTCTCTCTCCACCTTGTGTGATGAATTTGTTTGTTTGAAACATTTCTAAAGATGTGTTTTTGAAAAAATATTTTTGGTGCAGAATGTAATTATGATTGTAATTTATGAAATATATTAAATTAATGTAAATCTGTTTTAACCATTTTGAAATTTGAAGTTTCTTGTGTGCATGGGTAACTTGAAGTTTAGCATATACAGTTCCCATATAGAAATGAGCACGCCAATTTATAAGGTGTTGCTGTAAAGATAAACTAAAGATAAAGAGTTTTGGCTTTTATTTGGCCTGTACTTGCATCTAAATAAAATGGAACACAATTTTCATATATATATATATATATATATATATATATATATATATATATATATATATATATATATATATATATATATATATATATATATATATATATATATATATATATATATATATATATATATATAGGCGGCACGGTGGCTTAGTGGTTAGCACGTTCGCCTCTCAGCGCTAGGGATTCCCGGTTCGAATCCCCATCTGGGTGGAGTTTCCATGTTCTCCCCGTGTTTGCGTGGGTTTCCTCCGGGTTCTCCGGTTTCCTCCCACAGTCCAAAAACATGGATCAAGTTAATTGAATTCTCAAAAAATTGCCCCCTATAGAGTGTGTCTGTGTGAGTGAGTGTGTGCCCAGCGACGGATTGGCGCCCTGTCCTGGGTCTATCTGCCCAGCGCCCGAGACGTTCTCCCCTGGATGGGCATGGGGAACCCCACCGCGACCCTTATAGAGGATAAGCGGGAGATAATGAATGAAAGAATATATATATATATATATATATATATATATATATATATATATATATATCCAATGTACAATGTATAGGTGAGTTAAAATTATAGAACGTTATTTTATAGATTCAAGTAAATGTATTTAACACCTAACATTTTAATGCATATTTCTTGTTTGCAAAAGTTCCATTCCACCTGTTTTTCTCACAATATATTTAAGTTAATTTGTTATAGGAGTTGCTTTTTTAAAGTTTTTGAAATAAAGTATAGTATGGAATCTTATTTAAAAATGTCAGCTGTGAAAAAAAAAGTGGTATGACAGCTCAGTGGTTAGGGTGGTGGGCTAATAATCTGAAGTTTGTGGATTCAAGTCCCAGATCCACCATTGCTCCTCGGCTGCTGTATCACCTACATGTTCTGACCCAACAGTGTGGATGTTTGCAATTTGCTTTGGATAAAAGCCACTTTGGATGAAAGTGTCTTTTAAAGGACCAAATGTATGGACTTAAAGCAAGCTGTAAAAATAAATATAAACAAAAATAAAATGACAAAAAAAATAACCCAGAGGTACACAAAATATTAACAACAAGAATTTAAAGACTATTGGTTGGTTAAAAAAGCTAAATGCTAGGTTTTAAAATGCTAAAAACCTAACAATTCTGCCAAACAACAATGACTAAACTTCGTAAAGTGTCCTAAATACAAGTTTCTAATACTAATAATTGTGGTTTTATTTTTCTAGTTAATAGTGCAAACAAACTGGATTAGCATGTACAAATTATGTTGATTGATTATCCACAGTTAGACATTATTATTTTTTAATGAACTTATAAAACATGCCATTTGGCTTCTGGTACCCAACCTTTTTCATAAGATTAATTAAGTATTGCACAGAGAAGTGATGATGTTTTACGTAGAATGTTTCATCTTTCATGAATGTTGAGCAGCTGGTTTTACAAGTACAATGGCAAATACGTGTACAGCAGTTGATTGCGTCGCATGCGTGTGAATAGTTTGATAAATGTTGCTTTTGGACTTGGTGTGTTTAGGCGCAGTTTAGTACGACAGTTTTTAATAGATATTCTCAAAAAAGATGCAATGTGGCTTCTACAGTGTTATAGTCGGAATTGATTTATAAAGATGTGATTATGCAGAAGGCACAGACAATCAAAGTAAACAGACCAGTAAAACTGACAGTGGGATGTGCTAAAATATTTTGTAGGTGTGGTATTAATAGTAAATCATAAACTGTAGATTCTAGCTCTTGTAAGTTCATTTTCTGGTTTTTGCAACATTAGGAAATGGTGTTTGTGGCACAGCAAGACTTTTTGAAAAAGGCATAACTATTTCCTGGACATTTTTCTTAAAAGAGAAAAAAGTAATTTTATTTTGATGCTGGGTGGATAGATCACATTCTTTCACTTTTTGAAATTTTATCTGAACTTGGTGAGTTTTATAATGTTTTCAGGACATACTAAGTTGTTTTATTGCATTTTACAAATACTAGCTCACATATCATATAGAGTGGATTATTAATAACCTATTATTAATTGACAATTCTAGGTGAACTGATGGCAGACAGGATTCCCTGGTGGAAGACCTTCACTGGCAGAGTGTTGAACAACATTCTAAAAGACACTATAGATCAGCAGGATCAAAATGTGGAGAGCAAAAATACCAACTGTATGAGCAGTGATTCTTTTGAGAACTGGCAGATTGAACCTGCTTCCATTGAGGGGACATTCAGTCGAAATGTGTTTATCTCTCGCTCTGGTCGTTTTAAGGAGAAACGGAAAGTGCGTGCCAATTTACCTACAAACAGCAGCACGGCTATTGCCAAGTAGCCAGTATAATATGCCAGGAAAGCACAGCTGGAAACATAACTAATGAACACTTACAAAAAAACACATACACTGGCACGCCATTAATCGAAGGAGTGCTCTTGAAAGGGATTTGCAATAGACATGTAGTACTGAAATCTAAACTGAGCAGGTCATTCAGAAGTGGATTAACGAACTTTGAAAACACAGGTTTTTTTGTATAACAACAATTATTTGCTTAATTTGGTAATTCTGTTAATCAATCTTTCTAAAACTGCATGTGGATTGCGGAAATGTCATTGTAATGTGTTTGTTTAAATTGTGTATACTTGTGTAGAATTATTTATTGTATCGTTAAAGAAAGTTAAGCTATGTTTATAATGATTTGGAAATTTAGGCACATTATACTGGGAATGTCACATTTTACTAATTCATAACTTAAAAAGCAGTACTCCATAGTTTTTGACATTAATAAGCCATTAATGTGAATGGTTTAAAAGAAGGAAAAATAAAAACTGTCACTTTAAAACAAAATCTGTGAACTAAATTTATGTACAAATTTATTTCAATTTCTAATTAAATAATTGGACAATATGTCAGTTTCATTGATTTACGATTAGTAATTGACTCCTTAATTAGCACAAAATTCACATGAAATGTTAAGGATTCAAGGAAAATTTTATTTTAGACTTTACTTATTGAATTGTACATTTGGCAACTGTTTTTGTCTATATACATATGGTTTGACTGAAATATGTGAATATTCCGTAATTTTTGTTTCTATAAGAACTAGAAACAGAAATATGATCCATTTACGTGTATTCAAATATTTGGATTTTGATTGATTATTTAAAAAATATTTAACACTAAATAACATTAACAAGCTTTCCTAAATTAACCTATCAAAATGCTATTTGTTACCGGTCGCTGTGAACTGTTGTTTCAAGTGTGTGTGTGTGTGTGTGTGTGTGTGTGTGTGTGTGTGTGTGTGTGTGTGCGTGCGCTGTTAAGTTTGTCCCAGCTCTTTATCCACACTGCCATCTATGGGATTTTTGTGCAAATCGTAAAACTATGACTTGCTGTTATAAAGATATTTACTGTACATTGAGGCACCACAAGATGTGAAAAGGTACGAACTAAAATAAATGCTTTTTCAAATAATAAACAGTAAACAACATCTGTAAAATATAACAGCAGTAGTATTATGGCATTATTATTTCTAAAATGTCTGATGATCATAGCAACATAGCAACAAAATGTTTTAAACATTAAATTTACAGAGAAATACATGCAATTCATTCATTCATTCATTATCTCCCGCTTATCCTCTATTAGGGTCGCGGTGGGGTTCCCCATGCCCATCCAGGGGAGAACGTCTCGGGCGCTGGGCAGATAGACCCAGGACAGGGCGCCAATCCATCGCTGGGCATACACTCACTCACTCTATATGGGCAATTTTGAGAATTCAGTTAACTTGATCCATGTTTTTGGACTGTGGGAGGAAACCGGAGAACCCGGAGGAACACGGGGAAAACATGGAAACTCCACCCAGATGGGGATTCGAACCGGGAATCCCTAGCGCTGAGAGGTGAACGTGCTAACCACTAAGCCACCGTGCCGCCCTACATGCAATTCAATTTGAATAAAATGTGTCATACAGAAAGACAATAATTAAAAATACTTAATTGTAAACAATAGATATAAAACTAATTTATATTAGTTTTAGGCGGCACGGTGGCTTAGTGGTTAGCACGTTCGCCTCTCAGCGCTAGGGATTCCTGGTTCGAATCCCCATCTGGGTGGAGTTTTCATGTTCTCCCCGTGTCTGCGTGGGTTTCCTCCGGGTTCTCCGGTTTCCTCCCACTGTCCAAAAACATGGATCAAGTCAATTGAACTCTCAAAATTGTCCCGTATAGAGTGTGTCTGTGTTAGTGAGTGTGTGCCCAGCGATATATTGGCGCCCTGTCCTGGGCCTATCTGCCCAGCGCCTGAGATGTTCTCCCCTGGATGGGCATGGGGAACCCCACCGCGACCCTAATAGAGGATAAAGCGGGAGATAATGAATGAATGAATACATTAGTTTTATATCTAACATATTTTATTTATATACTTTATATATGTTTTATTTTATATGTTTTATATTTCAATTATATTATAATTCAGATTAATTTACGTTAAGACTTTCTCTTCCGATATTCTGGTTTTCAAAATACTTAAATGCTTAAGTCTATGTTGTTTACAAATTTATGTAAATACTAGTAATCGTGAGCTAAAATTCTAGCAGCGATCTTTTAAAAAAAGAATTTATTACTGACCATCAGTTTGGGACTGGCTTTTATTAATTTTATGTTTATGTATGTATACATACATTTGTGTAATAAAACCAAATTTAAATTAGAGCACACCATAAAACCCCTGTTTTCTGTTTGTTATGTTTTATTTAACAAGCTCTTTTAAACAAAAAGCAAAGTTCTTTTCCAGTGCATAAAATATAAAAAACAATACAAACAAAATATAATTTCACAGAAGACATACACATACACTCTGTTCACAAATCTGAAGTTTTATGTCTGAATTGTGACAGTATAGGTCCCAGCCTATACTGTCAATAACAGGTTGTGTTTAGCCTGAAGGCTCTTGAAAGTCAATCAAAATTGTTTTTACAGTTCATCGTGTTTATATGTAAATTCGCGAGCTGATATAAAGCCATCTTCATCTTCATCCTCCTTCTTAAAAATGTCTTCCACCATGACTTCATGATGAGTGTCATTAGCTGGATATCCATGTCTCTCAAATTCTTTACGTAGATATTCCTTTACCTGTAACAAAAACTGAATTAAATATACTTAAATATAAGAACATACTGCCACATCAAAATAAAATTTTATTTAAAAATAATCTATTATGACTCATAATAATGTAGAACATTTTGTTACAACTTTGTTTCCGTTTCCATTGCAAATTCTACAACTGTAAATGTATTTTTTCAAATTTAAAATATCACCTGCTTAAAGTATTGGTGAACTTTTGGTGAATTAACTTAACACAAGAACATGTGTTGGCTGATATATAGAGAAGGGCTATAAAAATTGCCACTTGCCAAAATTTGCCCATTAGTCATTATTATTTTTACTACTATACTATTATTAGTAGTAGTACTGTATGAAAAAACACAATAAACAAACAAATACACCACATATGGATCACTGTTGAAAAATAACAATATATTTTTATTTAGCACCTAGCAGCTACCACAAAATGTCACACACACATACCTAGAGATTATTTAAAAAGCCTATTACATTTTACTCTTTGGCAGCTATAATATTAAACTAATCATATTGTAAGTAGTGATATAATGGTTTAGACCAGGGATGCCCACACTTTTCTGGCCCGAGATCTACTTTTCCATTAGACAGGTCATCGAGATCTACCAGGGTTAATCTCTTTTTTTTTTAGGCTTTTATAATGAATCCTGTTAACACACATCATGTTAGTATTGTCAAATCTGTTAGAATTGCTATTTTATTAAACACATTACAGCAAATACCATGAAGAAAACCCAAACGACCAAACACACAGTATACAGCACAAATGTAAAACAATCACTGTAACCTGCATTTCCCCAAACAGAACATCCATCCATCCATTATCTTCCACTTTATCCTTTAATAGGGTCACGGGGGGGAGGGGGGGCAGATACACCCAGGACAGGGCGCCAATCTATCACTGGGCACATTCACACACACAAACACACTCTATATGGGGCAATTTGGAGAATTCAATTGATTTTGATCCATGTTTTTGGACTGTGGGAAGAAACCGGAGAACTCGGAGGAAAGCCACGCGGACACAGGGAGAACATGGAAACTCCACCCAGATTGGGATTCGAACTGGGATTTCCTAGCGCTGAGAGGAGAACATGCTAACCACTAAGCCACTGTGCTGCCCCCAAACAGAACATGAACATTAATAAAAGCAAATGCATTTTGAGTTTGACATTGTAAAAAATATTCACCCCCCCACTCTAAATGAAAGTGGAACATTTTAGTTCTTTTTGAGCTTCACTTGTCCTTCACTCGTCTTGTCAGTCAAATAAAGTGTAAAAACACAAACAGCAACTATGATGATTCTCGAGGCAGTGCTTCTGATTTAGGCACGGAGGCGTGGCCACGTGCCGGTTTTAGGAACAATGAGAGATTGTGTGTGAATTTGTGCGCGTGTGTGTATAAGCGCTTCCGATACTGTGCTGTAAAAAAACACGCTGATACGTAATAAACGCTTTTTTTTTCAAATCTCTATCGCGATCTACTTGACACCCCTTTGACGTATTGAGCACCCCTGGTTTAGACAATGTTAAATACATTTAACTTAATTTCAAAAACATACAAACCATGTTTCAATCATATAGCAAACATTATTTTGTTACACACACACACATATGTGACCTTAATCTGGATAAGCATCTTAGAACATAATTTATGTAATAATAGCACCTCAGATTTAGAAAGTTTCCAGTCATCGTTGAGATCCATCTCTTGAAAAGACTCATGTGATCTGGGACCGTTTCTAATCTCCATTAGCTCAATTTCGAAGACCAGGGTGCTCTCTGGAGGGATTTTCCCTACACATGAGTTCAAGGATATAAATAACTGTAAACAATGTGCAAGTAAAAAAAATTCTAAATTTTGAATGTTATAAAATACCTACCTTTTCCTTCCTTTCCATATGCCAGAGATGATGGGATGGTTAACTTCCTCTTTTCCCCTGTGCACATATTCTGGAGGCCCTTGTCCCATCCTTTAATCACCTCCCGGATCCCAAGGGTAAACCACACTGGATGCCCATCACCAGACTGTCGGCTTTAAAAACACAATTCGTTATTTTCTGTGTTTTTCTGTGGATGTCATAGCAGGTCAGTGAAATAGAAGAAAAAAAATATTATTCCTTTTTTTTACTTTAGTGTAGAACAAAAACATTTTAAAGCATCTTGAAATGAAGAGTACACAAAAAAGAAACAAGAACCAAATCAAGTCTCTGCTCTTACTAGATTCCGACATATTTGTGCCATAGCAGCAATTTAGTGCATCCAGTTTACCATTCTTTCCCTTCAAGGATACTAGAGTTCCATAGAGTAAACTCCAGACAGAAAAGACCTTTGCATACCTCAACCATGAATCGAACCCATGGACTTAACATCTGCACCCATTTGGCAACCAGAAGCAATGTTACCGAAACTAAAGCTCTGTTAGTTCGGCCACTTTTATGATGATTCAATTTACTAAAAAAGACAGTCATGGTGGGAATGCAAAAGTGAAACAGGATGGATACAAACTGAAATAATTAATAAGCCATTAAATTGGCTGAAGACCCAGACACCCTGCAAAATCTTACAAGAAAAGTGTATGTTCTAGGAGTGTTGTTCCATGTGAGAAGTGGTGGCTTTGTGGTTTATGATTTGTTTTGTTTTTTTGGCTCAAAAGTATAAAGGTTTGAAAAAAATTGTTACATTATGGGTCAAGCCTTTGACCCTTAACCATCTTTGTTTCATGTCGACTGGATATCGGATAACCCAACGCCTTGCGCCCCAAACCTTTAATAGGTTGTGATAAGTAATAACAAGACATTTGCACTATGTAGATATGCATATGTATAGCTTCACAATATTTATCTCATCAATGCATGAAAACGTGATGTCCATCAAGCTTAAGTGTGTTTCTACAGTCTCCACGGGGTATTTTCAGAAACAGACAGGGTGAATGAATAAGCCTGCTCCATTACAACCTCATCGGATTAGAGTTTGTGCAGCATGCGGGTTACCTGGAATGAAACATGGTGCCGTTACTCTCCAGAAAGCCGTCATAATGCACCAGCAACATGTCTCCATATTTAGTTTTTCGATGACAAAGGAAAGGTTTATACAAAACTTCTATCGTCACCTCTGGCTCCGGCAGCTTTGCGCCTTCAGCACACAGAAGAAGCGCTGAGATCAGACACAGCCGCAGCTCGAGCATTATCACACAGTGCGTTCTGAGATCAGATAATCGGACAGTACAGTGCAGAATGGACAACGTTTGCTCTACACAATCAGCAGATAAAGTTGGTCAAATAGCGGTGCGCTTGAGTCTGAGCTCACTCCTCGACTACGTGGCATCCAACATTTTTCGTCCCCCCCATTCCTCATCTCGCCTTAAACAGCGACTCAGCTTCTTTTGCGCTATTGGTGGAGCTCAGCACAGACCACCCCTCCCGCGGAGAAGCGTGTCTGTATTCGTATTCATTGTGTGTTGTCTCACTTATTCCCGCCTCTTTAACAAACGCTTCCACCAATCATAATAAGGGAACGTTCTGGGCTTCACGCAGACCGGGTGGACCGGGTAAGGTCGTGTGGATGTGGATTCTCAGAAGACTTTACGCTCGTTTCAGTCGTAACCTCCAGTTAAACACACGGTTCCTGCTCCTCAAACTACGACATTTTCTCAGCGACGAGTTGTCGGTCTGAAGTGAACAAGTAATGAACTACGAACAGACCTAACAGTATGGAAGGTGTTCTTTATAAGTGGACTAATTATATCAGTGGTATGTGTTTACTCATCTCACATTGGAAGTTAGAATGTCCACGTGACTGGGTTTCTGTAGCGTCTCTATAGTGATCAGGCTAACAGGCTAATTCAGTCAGCTAGCAGATAAATCCAAAGGGACGGGTTTGTCAGTTGTAAGCTGTAGCGTCTTTATCTTACAGTTTAACTCACAGTTTCCTATTTACATAATTGTAATTCTATCTCGTTTACATCAGTTGTCGTTTGTTTTTATGATATACCACCGCTGTTGCTGCTACTACTAACAATACAAAAAAAATCGTTGACATGCGTTATGTTATTAAACTTTAATTTGTTAGTAGTAGTTCCACTTAGGCGGCACAGTGGCTTAGTGGTTAGCACGTTCGCCTCTCAGCGCTAGGGATTCCCGGTTCGAATCCCCATCTAGGTGGAGTTTCCATGTTCTCCCCGTGTCTTCGTGAATTTCCTCCGGGTTCTCCGGTTTCCTCCCACAGTCCAAAAACATGGATCAAGTCAATTGAATTCTCAAAAATTGCCCCATATAGAGTGTGTCTGTGTGAGTGAGTGTGTGCCCAGCGATGGATTGCCGCTCTTCCCAGCGCCCGAGATGCTCTCCCCTGGATGGGCATGGGGAACCCCACCGCGACCCCAATATAGGATAAAGCGGAAGATAATGAATGAATGAAGTTACACTTATAAGTTACTATAAAATACAACAAAAATTAACTCCGTGCCAAAATAACTTGGTGTGTTTGTTTTACAGTCAGAAATGCTGAATGTGTGTGGTTTATAGTCAGAGCTCTGTGTGTGTGTGTGTGTGTGTGTGTGTGTGTGTGTGTGTGTGTGTGTGTGTGTGAGTGCGTGCGGTACAGTCAGTGCTATGTTTGTGACAGTCAAAACTGTGTGTGTGTGTTACAGCCTATCTGTGTGTTACATTAGAACTGTGTATTTAATTTTAAGGTTGGCAGCCTCGGTGGTTTGTGTTAGATGAAAGTACACTTTCCTATTATGATTCACAAGAAGATGCCTGGAAAGGATGCAAGGGCAGCATCAAGATTTCTGTATGTGAAATACAAGGTAAGATGGCACATCATTTTTATTTTGGCAGTCTTATTTTCAACCGCCACTTCAGCTGTAATGCATATTCATACATCACCTTTCATAGATCATAGATCACTTTTCTAAGCCCCACTGTATTGCAATCTCTTAATTATAACTTTTATTTGCCGTAATGCTTTAGCAGAGTTTGGACACTTTAAGTTAATTCCAATTTTAACAGACCAGGACCATGAAAACCAAGCTTTTGTTCAGCATGTTGTGAATAAAACCAAAATGTAGGAAATACACTGAGCCTAGAGACAGTCTGTTTGCAAAGTTCTTTTTTGCTGGCTGGACTGGAGTTACAATTGTGGCATTTTGCACTATATATGTTAGTAGATTTCTTTAGATTTAAAAGTGTTTAATATTAAAGTGCAAATGCTATTAAAGCTTTAATAGCATTTGAAGTGTTTATACAAGTGTGGGAAGGATTTTTGAAGCCACAAACATATGAATAATAAAATAACAGTGCTACATTATGGGGTCTTTGCAATGTCTTTTGAAAACCCAGAGTTAGGTATTACTGTGCATGCTCCTTGCTTGATTTAGCTCGCACACGTTCATAAGAAACAAAACAAAAAAACCCCCATAAAAATTGTGTGTTTAGTCAAGTTAGTGTAAAGTAGAGGAGATTATGAGCTCTGTTTATCGATATGGATGATTCTGCCCGATATGCGTTCTAAATGTTTCCATAAACAAACCTCACAACTGCTGTACAACACTCCAGTGCTGCTGTCAATGAACCAAACTCTTCCCACACGGTTGATCTGAATAAAGATGTGTATGGTTTCCACTCGCGCTCCATGCTCCATGCTCCTCTAAACTGAGCTACACTCAGCATGGCACGCTCAGAGGGGTTTACAGCGTGGCGGTGCAACTCTGCTTAGGTGTAGAGCTTATCTCTTAATTTTGATGTCGCTTTTTTGGGGGGGGTCTCTGCTCTGTTGTATTTTGCATACCGAACAGTTATGCCCATACGAAATGCAAAGAATACAGCATATACTGTTACACCCCTAATTGGGACAGATTTGTGTTACAACCACAGGAGGTTTTATGATATTTTCTTTTAAGTTGGTCCCCTGTTTTACTTCTATAATGTGTTCCATTATTATAGAAAGGTTTTTCCACAAGATTTAGTAGTGGGAATCTTTGGGACTTTTGCTCATTTACTCAGATTAGTATTTGTGAGTTTAGTCACTGATCTTGGATGAGAGTGCCTTGCTAACAATCTCCATTTAATTCATCCCAAAGTTGTACAATGGAGTTGAGGTCAAGACTTTGAACCATGTTTTTGTGGACCTAGTTTTGTGTATGGGGCATGCTTAAACAGTGAAGGACCTTCCCCAAACTGTTCCTATAAAGTTGGAAGTATGCATCTGTCCAAAATGTAAAGTGACTGATTGCATACACCTGCATTCAACAATTAAAGGCTGTGTAACGTTACTTTTGTCCATTTAGTGTAAGCTATACTTCTGTACTGTAGTGTTCCTCTGCTGTTGCCCTAAAGAGCCAGAAGAGGCTGCTGCTACAGCATCATTGAAGAATTTCAGATCAGGCTTCCCCATAGAATTTAAAAGTTCAGCATGCAGACACTTTTTACAGTAGCATAATCTTCGTTATTGGTAGATTTATGCAGCACACTAGTTGATTAGAATGTGATGGTAATTTGTCTAATACATTTGGCCATATAATTTTCTTTCATGTCATACCAATCATTTATCTAATAATACTACCTCTTCTCAGTTCACCCAACAGATTTCACAAGAGTTGACTTAACCGTACCTGGAGAACAATACTTCTACCTCAGGGCCCTTAATGCAGCAGAGAGACAGAAATGGCTGGTCGCTTTAGGAACCGCAAAAGCCTGTCTCACAGACAACAGAACAAAGAGAGAGAAAGGTGACTCAAAAAAATCTTGAAATTCTATATATTTTTATCATGATTTATTTATTTTTAAAATGGATGAACACTGAAAGGTCTTGAGCTAAAGGCTTTCAGATCAATTAGCAAAGAGTTTAATTGAAAAAAAAAATGTTTCCTGCATAAATGTGTAATATTAAATACTTAATAAGTAAATACAATGCTTGAAGTTTAAATTGTTGTTGTTGTTGCTGTAATTAGGCACATCAAGACTCAGTAATGTTTTGTGGAAGTAAAATAAAGACTGAGTAGTACTCAAAGGTATTAAATCACCATCCTTGGAATATATATATATATATTTTTTGCTAAGTCAAAGATATTCCAAAATGAAAAACTAAGTTTTATTGGCCTTAAATTGTTTAAGAGTGGTTATCGGAGTCCCGACCAATTGACAATGTTTGAAAAGTTCCGGAAAAGACTTTAGAGAATGATTCAAGTGTCCTGTCAAAAATAAATGCATCTCTAGATTAAAATGTTCATTCATTCATTATCTTCCGCTTTATCCTATATTAGGGTCGTGGTGGTGTTCCCCATGCCCATCCAGAGGAGAACGTTTCGGGCGCTGGGCAGATACACCCAGGACAGGGCGCCAATCTATTGCTGGGCACACACTCTATATGGGGCAATTTGGAGAACTCAATTGACTTGATCCATGTTTTTGGGCTGTGGGAGGAAAACGGAGATCCCGGAGGAAACCCACGCAGACACAGGGAGAACATGGAAACTCCACCCAGATGGGGATTTGAACTGGGAATCCCTAGTCCTGAGAGGCGAACGTGCTAACCACCAAGCCACCGTGCCGCCGATTAAAATGTTGTTTGTTTAAAAAGTTATTGAAACTGTCATGCTGTTAATAAAGGCTGTCCAATGAAAATGTATTAATTTTTTTGTTTGTTTTACGTTTGTTATGTTTTTTTTTCTTATGCCTTTTTCTAATGTTTATTAGCATTCTTTAGTTTAATGTGATGTGCTACCTTGGTAATATTCATTTGAGTGTTTGTGTGTGCTGCTTAGAGCTTCAGGAGAATACATATGCTCTCAAAATCAAGATGTCCGAACTGAGAATATACTGTGATCTTTTACTCGAACAAGTGAACAAACTTAAGGACTGTCCTCCAAGTGAGGGGACAGCAACCCCTGTAGAGGTGAGGCAGTGTTAGAAAGGCATTTTCAAAGAACTAACAAAAAAACAAACGTATGTGCTGATATTTTAACATGTTCTCATTTTGTTTCCTGTAAAAAAAAGGTTAAAGAAGAAACTGGTAGTCTAGTAAAGTCCACTTGTGCAACCTTTTTGAAGACACTGGAAGAATGCATGCAAATCGCCAATCACACATTCAGCACAAACCCCCAGAACCACAGTCCACCACAGTCACCACCAATTGCAACTAATAAAGCTCACAAGGTATTTGTTTAAAACTGCAGTGAAACTAGAAATGAAATCATTAATATGTAATAACCTTGTTTCTTGTCATCATACAGATCAAACCTTATAATCAGCACGGTCTTGATCTTAAGGAAATGTAAGTTCAGTATCAATTTATTTATGTTTGTGGTATTTGTAGAGAAAGTAGACTTATTGGTACTTTGAGAAGATCTATAATGTGTAGGCCATGCTGGGGCTATTGTTTTAAATGTTTTTTTTTTTCTCCAGTCAGAAACTCTCAGAAACCATTACAACCAATAATTTAGAAGATCGATCAGAGAACGAGTGTGGACCAGAGAATAAACCTTCTTTTACAGAAAGAAATCCTCCAAGAAGTAAACACACACACACACACACACACACACGCGCATATATATATATATATATATATATATATATATATATATATATATATATATATATATATACATATATATATATATATACAGGCGGCACGGTGGCTTAGTGGTTAGCACATTCGCCTCTCAGCGCTAGGGATTCCCGGTTCGAATCCCCATCTGGGTGGAGTTTCCATGTTCTCCCCGTGTCTGCGTGGGTTTCCTCCGGGTTCTCCGGTTTCCTCCCACAGTCCAAAAAACATGGATCAAGTTAATTGAATTCTCAAAATTGCCCAATTTAGAGTGTGTATGTGTGAGTGAGTGTGTGCCCAGCGATGGATTGGCGCCCTGTCCTGGGTCTGTCTGCCCAGCGCCCGAGACGTTCTCCCCTGGGTGGGCATGGGGAACCCCACCGCGACCCTAATAGAGGATAAGCGGAAGATAATGAATGAATGAATGAATATATATATATATATATATATATATATATATATATATATATATATATATATGTGTGTGTGTGTGTGTGTGTAATTAATCTATTCATCTATGCATTCATTTCTGCATACTGTTTTGTGTTATTACTCTTACCAGCTATTTTATTAGGCATATTGGTGTGTGTTGCTCTTAAACCTAATTTCATGTGGCAAAAACATTATGAGAGTTCAGTACCTCAGTAAATGGTTAGTGTTTTCCCATCAGTGATTTTTTTTCTACCTCAGATGGTATAAGCTGGCAGACAATGGCAGGACTCATAATGCTCAGACCGTAAAAGATTGATTCATTAGAAGTCTTGTCCTTTTCAGAATCTTGGGGATGTGATGAAGGAGATTTTACCAAGTGAATCAACTCTCCTGATATCAATATAAGATCTCTAGTAAAACTATTGCAAATCTCAGCAAAATGTTGACATTGTGTATTGTTTTTGTGTCAAGTCATTGTGAAAACATCCAGTAGGATGCAGTTAAAATATACTTGGTGTAAACAAGATATTTAACCAAACATTTCTTACTGCTTAAGAACTAAATGTCATGCAAGTTTACATTTTGTATGTTACAGCTAACAATCTTCAGGATAACCTAAGGAACCAAGCAGAACTTCTGGATACATCCCCTGCTAGTCTGCAGGGTCTCACTGATTGTGAGCATCCCATGGGAGAAGGAAACCCATGTCTGCAGAATCAAACCCAAGCAAAAGAAACTGAAATTCAATCTTCCCATAAACAAAACCAAGATCAGCACCTGGTCATTCATTATTGTGATTCTGATCCAGGGATGTGTGCAAATATATCACAGAATAAACAGGACGATGAAGAGCAGGTGGAAACATTCTTCAGTAGTATGAGTCACAGGTATGAAGAGTGATTTGTCGCTCTGATTAAAAACATACCTTAAAACTAAAATATTTTCTAAGTTGTACTACAACTTCAAACACTGGATTACAACTTACAGCTGTATGAACATGTTGCAATGTTCTGTGATAATCAGAAATCTACTAAGATTTTATTGTAAACATTACATTATTGAGTTTATAAAGCCATTTTGGTTACACTACTTAGCTATTTGTGCTTTTGCAATAATCAAACTTGGGTAATATAGTAAAATAATACAAGTATTTAAGTAGTGAATGTCACTGTCAAGGACAATAAATTCAATAAATTGAGTTTAGCCTTAAGTGTTGTCTAATAGTAGATTAATTTTAAGTCAAGTTGTAAACAAACCCTCTTGTGGGGACTAATAACAGTAATGAGAAAAGATAAGATGAATTAACTTACATGGATCTGAAACCAAACTTATAAGTTAATCGGCATGGAAATGAAATTTTGAGACAAGGAAAGGAATACAAACAACATATTACAAATCTGTTTATAAAATAGGAAGAAAAAAAACATGATTAATGACCATTGTGTTTACTTTCAATATAAGCATCTATCATTAAACACAGGGTTTTAAACACAACTGCATTGCTGCTCTTTAAGAGGCAGTAACACATTTGATTTCAAGTATTCAGCTTACTCATGACTGTGTCTGTCTTCCATAAGAGACTGGAAAAGGCTTGTCTGTATAAGACAGAATGCACATGAACACAGTATTCGACCAATACTCGATACCTAATACTGCTGTTAGTATTGGTGCTAACAATACAAAAACATGTGATTTGATTTATTACAAAGGAAATAGACTGACTGTTGGTACATAAACTGTATATGATTATAGTTTTATAAAAACATTACTTCTGTGAGGGAATATTTTTTTATATTAATATTATATGGCGGCTGCACAGTGGCTTAATGGTTAGCACGTTCGCCTCTCAACGCTAGGGATTCCCAGTTCGATTCCCCATCTGGGTGGCGTTTCCACGTTCTCCCCGTGTCCGTGTGGGTTTCCTCCGGGTTCTCCGGTTTCTTCCCACAGTCCAAAAACATGGATCAAGTCAATTGAATTCTCCAAATTGCCCCATATAGAGTATGTCTATGTGAGTGTGTGCCCAGCAGTAGGTTGGCGCCCTGTCCTGGGTGTATCTGCCCAGCGCCCGAAACGTTCTCCCCTGGATGGGCATGGGGAACCCCACCGCGGAAGATAATGAATGAATATTATATGGCATACAAGCTTATTTTACTACTGTATGATTGCATTGCATGTCTCTGAGGTTGTGTTTTTCGTGTTCTAATGTGTTCAATAACAAGGCCGCAGTATGTTTGATGTAGACCTAAATTTGAAATCTGACTTTTTAAACAGCATTCATTCAAACATATAGTGTTTACAAAGTGAAATATAAAAAATTAAGTTAATTTTGACACCAATTAATAATGCACAAGGAAGCATCATAACAAGTTTAGAAATGTTTGTTAAATAAACAGTGATATGTTTCAGCTACATAATGGTTTGATGTCCTTTTCTGAATGTTTGTGGTCTTCCATAGATTTAGTGATTTAAGACTTGAGGACAACAATGGTATCCCTTCACAACCCTTTTTGGATTCTTGCTATGCTATAGTACCAGTATTAGGTAGGACTGTCTCTCTTTTCCATCTCTCTGTCAATAACATCTTTCTGGAGTTTTACAGCTTCAGACCTTACTCTAATTTTAAGGCTTGTTATTTCATTCTTTTCTGACAGTTGAGGCATTCCTTCATCTTTTTCTATCCTTGTTGGTGTCTTATATGCATTGTTTCCTATTCTGATAATTGGGTGACTATGTAGATATGATCAAATTTTGTAATAGGGAAAACAAACACTTTTCATTCCTTATTAGCTCTGCTCTGGGCTTTGCCTTTCTGATTAGGTGATGTCTGTCTTTTATGGTGTAAGCTAATTTGTGTCCGATCTAGCTGTGGAGGCCTCAGCACACTTGGACTAAAGACACTGAATAAAATAAATAAAGAAAAATGTCTAAAATAGGATAAGATATTAAGCTTAATAATTTCTAACTAACGAAAAAAAAAATTTTTTAGAAAATGTTTTTAATGAAACAACATTTTAATGTCTTACAGGCAGCATCTGATAAATATTTTCAATATCTGGCTGTCTCTAAAAATGTTTATTTGGAATGTTTTTATGTGTTTATATTTTTGTTCTAATTTGTAAAATCATAATTACAGATTTACGTTTGTTTACAGGCATGTAAAGTGTATAATTTCTTATTATTTATCACCAAACAATTTGAGGAAGTAAAAGGAAACCATAATCTATAATAAAATTGACACAAAAGAAGTGTGGTAGCCTAATTCAAGCTAATGTAAGCTTACTGTGGCAATTTGCGCTTGGTCCATTTTTACCTAGAAAATACTGTATATGGACACAGACAAATGAATAAACACACAGTGATGCAGAGTTTTTCTCCTCAGACAAATTGGGACCAACAGTCTTTGCTCCAGTTAAAATAGATTTTGTGGGAAACATTAAGGTGAGTAGCATTTAACATTCTGAGTAGTTATTAAATATTTTATATATACTGCAACTAAGGAAAATTTACAACCAACAAATTTACAAACATTTGCTGTGGGAAAAAAATCATTTAAATTAGTGTTATCTTTTTTTTATTATTTTTTTTTTTCATACCTCAAACACAGATATTTAATGAAAAAATGTTTATTTACCAAAGTACCAAAGTAGCTTTTGTTTAATATCAAACTTATGTATCATTGTATTCAGTTTATCTAATATTCTTTCATTCATTATCTTCCGCTTTATCCTATATCAGGGTCAAGGGGGGG
The DNA here is from genome assembly GCA_019802435.1 of Corydoras maculifer. Lineage (NCBI taxonomy): Eukaryota > Metazoa > Chordata > Actinopteri > Siluriformes > Callichthyidae > Corydoras > Corydoras maculifer. The sequence goes on from JAFMOD010001453.1 coordinate 392,795, forward strand.
GGTTCCCCATGCCCATCCAGGGGAGAACGTTTCGGGCTATATGAGGCAATTTTGGAGAAGTCAATTGACTTGTTCCATGTTTTTGGACTGTGAGAGGAAACCGGAGAACCCGGAGGAAACCCACGCAGACAAGGGGAGAACATGGAAACTCCAGATGAGGATTTGAACTGGGAATCCCTAGTCCTGAGAGGCGAACGTGCTAACCAATAAGCCAACGTGCCTTCAGTTTATCTAATATGATGGCTATAATTTGTATATAGGTTATTAAAGCTGCAGCTTAAATTAAAAGGTGTTTTTTTTATTAAACCACCAGCATTGTTTTCTGTCTATTGTTTTCTTGATTGAGTCATAATTTTTTTTGTCCATTAAGTGTAAGAAAATGTTAAAAAAAATAAAAATCGCTCACCTGAACATCAGTGGAAACATTTACATTAATAATGTTTTAGTTGTATGGCGGTATCATTATTGTCTTAAAGTGGTGGTGAAATATACTCATTAGCAAAACAATGGTACTGAATTTGTGTTAAGTCTGTTTTTTTTAGAAAAATTAATTTATAGCTTTAACAGCTACAACATTATTAAAACCATTGCTACATTTATTTACTTATCCTGATTTGTGTCATGTAGTACCAGAACATATCTCATAGGGTAAAATGTGGGGAAACATTTTTTACACATATAGTCAATTTATTGTATTTAGTGCACAATATATCATGTTCTTTGCATTGTGCCATACTATTCATACAATTAAAAAGACATTTAAATAATAACACTATTTATTAGCTCATAGATTTTCCTGGCATTAATATGATGGATGTTGCTGTGATGTTTGCCTTTGGTTATGAGACATTTAAATCATTTCTTAAGTGTGATATATCTAACAGAAAGGTCTTAAAAAGCAAAAGCATAACATCAGTTTCCTCTTTTAGAAAATCCAACAGAAGTTGCTGTCTGACCCAGAAAACTTTCCCACATTGCAAAGTATTGTGCTCCATGAAGTTCAGATGGAGGTGGCTCAAGTCCGGAACTCGGCCACCGAGGCATTGCTATGGCTCAAACGAGGACTTAAATTTCTGAAGGAGTTCCTCTCAGAGGTGGATTCTGGAGAGCAGGACATCCATGCTGCCTTGAGTAAGTTATCTGATCACATCCATGTATGTATGCATGTGTGTATATGTATGTATGTGTATATGTACAGTATGTGTGTATATTTTTGTATGTATGTATATGTATATACACACACATACATACATACATACATCTAAAAACTTTATTTAGGATCTAAATTATTTAACACCACAAGTTTAAGAGACACCTTGGAGACTGGTTAGTACTTTTATAGAAAAATCCATAAATACCATTCCACTCTTCCCAAAAGAGTTGAAGCTGTTCTAGCTGCAAAGAGTGGACCGACGTCATATTGAACCATATGGATTAGGAATGGGATGTCACTTAAGATCATATGTGAGTCAAGGCAGGTGAGCAAATACTTTTGGCAATTATAGTGTAGCTCACTGTATTTCAAAGGCCAAGAAACCCCACATAATAGCCAAAGATCTAATTTTACCCACTCCTATAGACATGGTAAGAGAGCTGTTGGATCAATCAGTGGATGGCTAGCTTAAAACCATACCACTGTCCAATTACAATATAGCTTGGTGTATTAAAGCCATGTCTGGTAACAATAATAAACAGACTACTGCTCACGTTCAGGCGTGCCCTTACTATGCAGTACAGATAGATGAATCAAGATAATCATTTGTTAGATAATCAGAGAATGACAACCCTGTTTCCTGTTTTGGTTACAGTACCCAGGTCAGTAAGATAAGCACTCTACAGTGATGAACAGTAAAGCATGTTGGGATGCATGATGTCCCAACAACACTGATTACAGCAATGTATTCAGTAAACATCCCAATGATGCATTTTGGAGACTGCACATTGTTTTACCTCAGTGATAAACTAGAATATTCTTATTTTATAGACAATGCCTATGGAAAGACACTCCGCCAATATCATGGTTGGGTCGTGCGTGGAGTATTTGCTGTGAGTAGTGTTTTTTAACCGTATTTTTGTTTCACCTGTACTTGCTCAAACTTCAAACTTTTACAATCATGTGTGTGGTTCCAGCTCGCTCTGAGGGCTGCACCATCTTACAGTGGCTTTATGGCAGCACTGGCATGCAGTGAAGCTGATGCGGTAAGGGAAGCTTTTTGCACAGGGGTGCACCGTGATCTTGCCATCTACCTACCTGCTATGGAGAAACAGCTAGCTATCTTGGATTCTATGTATGAGGAATATGGGCTGGAGTCTGATGAGGTGGTGTGAGACATCTCCCCACACACAGTTAAAGCTAACAGCTAAATGAGTCCGGCAGTCAGTGAACTTCAAGTTCACTGTATGGCTACAGGACACATCCTGTAGTGTAAGAGGCTGATCTGGAGAATCTGAGGCAAACAATGAAGTAATTCCTACAGCTTTTCTATATGTTACTCTGCTTAAATTTTCAATAAGGGATAAGCAGGTATTTTAAAGGAACAGACATTTTTAGCCATCTTCTGTGTGATTCCCACAGTGTAACTTATTTAATTATTTTTACCTACCTAATGACTAATGAATGATCTTTTGAAATGCAATATTTACATTTTTTGGCAGAAAGAGTTTTGGGCACTGATACAGTATTTTCTTGCATTGCAAGTGATTCACTTTTTGATTGTTTGTCCTTCAGTATCAAATATTTTTGGTTCACACATAACAGGCAAGCACAATAAACTCTTATTTAACACTAAGTAGACATGAACGTCATCATGCATTAACAAATGTGTGGTTCAAATGATTTCATTGAGTGGATGAACAAGTGCACAAACTGACATTTTCTTTCACAGTGTTCATAACAGGATAAGTATGCCTTTTAATTGAAGAAAAAATTTTGATTTTGACCCAGAAAAGTTTGCACCTTCGGTAACTTAATCTAACACTGAATACAAATAAAAATTTGTATAAATGAAATTTTGTGGATTTTAATCAAAACATAACAAAACGAAAAACAATTCTAAAAACCATGTGACTTTAATTGGCACTTTGCACTTTTACTACTTTGTTAATATAAAAGACATACTTACTTACTTTCCTTAGGAGTAATAGTAAGGTAAGAGAACCAAACTGATGCGGATGTGGAAGTCTGCTCTTCCATGGATACCCAAGTGTGTGTGTGTGTGTGTGTATGTGTGTATGTGTGTATGGGTGTATGTATGTATGGGTGTATGTATGTATGTATGTATGTATGTATGTATGTATGTATATATATATATATATATATATATATATATATATATATATATTCATTATCTTCCGCTTTTTTTTTTAGGGTCGCGGTGGTATACCCAATGCCAATCCAGGGGAGAACGTTTCGGGCGCTGGGCAGATACACCCAGGACAGGGCGCCAATCTATTGCTGGGCACACACTCACTCACACAGACTCGCACGCATACACACTCTATATGGAGCAATTTGGAGAACTCAATTGACTTGATCCATGTTTTTGGACTGTGGGAGGAAACCGGAGAACCCGGAGGAAACCCACGCAGACGAACGTGCTAACCACTAAGCCACCGTGCCACTATATATATATATAT
>JAFMOD010001453.1:405733-495489 GCA_019802435.1 Corydoras maculifer
AAAAGGTGGAGAGTCCTCTCTGGGTCAGGGATCAGATCTTGCCTCAAGTGGAGGAGTTTAAGTATCTCGGGGTCTTGTTCACGAGTGATGGTAAGATGGAGCGTGAGATTGACAGACGGATCAGCGCGGGGTCAGCAGTGATGCGGACCCTATACTGGTCTGTTGTGGTAAAGAAGGAGCTGAGCCACAAGGCAAGGCTCTCGATTTACCAGTCAATCTACGTTCCGACCCTGACCTATGGTCATGAGCTTTGGGTAATGACCGAAAGAACAAGATCGCGAATACTAGCGGCCGAAATGGGTTTTCTCCGCAGGGTGGCTGGGCTCTCCCTTAGAGATAGGGTGAGAAGCTCTGTCATTCGGGAGAGACTCGGAGTGGAGCCGCTACTCCTCCGCATTGAAAGGAGCCAGTTGAGGTGGTTCGGGCATCTGGTAAGGATGCCTCCTGGGCGCCTTCCTAGGGAGGTGTTCCAGGCAAGTCCGGCTGGAAGGAGGCCCCGGGGAAGACCCAGGACACACTGGAGGGATTATATCTCTCAGCTGATCTGGGAACGCCTCGGGGTTCCCCCAGTCGAGCTGGTGGAGGTGGCTGGGGCGAGGGAGGTCTGGGTCTCCCGACTTCGGTTGCTGCCCTCGCGACCCGAACCCCGGACAAGCGGAAGATAATGGATGGATGGATGGATATATATATATATATATATATATATATATATATATATATTCATTCATTTTTTCATTCATTATCTCCCGCTTATCCTCTATTAGGGTCGCGGTGGGGTTCCCCATGCCCATCCAGGGGAGAACGTCTCGGGCGCTGGGCAGATTGACCTAGGACAGGGCGCCAATCCATCGCTGGGAACACACTCACTCACACAAACACACTCTATAGGGGGCAATTTTGGCGAATTCAATTGACTTGATCCATGTTTTTAGACTGTGGGAGGAAACCGGAGAACCCGGAGGAAACCCACGCAGACACGGGGAGAACATGGAAACTCCACCCAGATGGGGATTCGAACCTGGAATCCCTAGCGCTGAGAGGCGAACGTGCTAACCACTAAGCCACCGTGCCGCCTATATATATATATATATATATATATATATATATATATATATATATATATATATATATATATATATATATATATATATATATATATATATGCCACAGTGAATCTATAGTCAGCTTCTGCAGGACAGGACTTTTCATGACAGGAGTGTAAGCAGACAGCTGGCTCTGACTGTTCCTTGTCTGTGTGACCCCCTGTATCAGCCAACAACCTTCTCATTCCCCTGTGTTTGCATACTAATCTGTTTGCTCAGGACATCAGGGTCAGCTGCTAATCCCACTCCCCCAACACGCACACTCCTTTTTTCTACAATTAGTAGTTATAACAAAGAATTTTTTTTAATTAAGACTTTACATATGGTAATCTTATACAAAAGCTTAACTTGAATTTCAAATGTCACTTTTTTTTGTTTTACATAAACCCAAAACCGTGCGTAGGCTTCAATGTTATTCAAGGCTTCAATTTAAACTCAAGATAATAACCCTGATGTGATTATGAAAGATAACAATGTAATATGGTTACACAGCAGTGGGCAGCTTTTAATGCCTACCCACTCACTTTCTAAATAACAACTATATTCAGTATATTTAAAAAAAATAAAAATAAAATAAACCCCTCATTACTTGGGTAGATGTCTCTCCTGTGAGAAACTGAAAAACAGTTGATTTTAAAGCTACCAGATACCCTGCACATCCCCTGCTTTAGCACAATTGCCTTTATTTATAGATATACACACACACATTGGTACACAAAGTTTGGGAACCATTTAAATTTTTGTATATTTACACAAATTGATTTTTATGAAATCATAATGTAGAATCCCCTTATAAAAAAGTGAGACAAAAAGTTTCAATCAATGTCAATCAGAAAAAAAATTAAATCACACCAAATGCAAGGTGTGTACCTCTCTGCAGGGTTACAGAAGAATCCAATGCAATGCCCAAGCAACTAAAGGCTATTTTTTATATTAGCCTTACACTGGCAAGACTGAAGATTATCAGAAGAATACTTACATCATTGTTCAATACTATTTTATTTTCACCATTTGCAATCAACTTCCACATATCCTAAACACAATCACCCTTGTTGGCTGACAGACTTGCAGTGTTTTTCACAGAAAAGGTTAATCCTGGCGCTCAAATACCAGGTCCATTTAGCTAGTTCTGTCTTTCCTCGCCTCTCTTTTTTTTAGATGAGGTCTCCTTCTTCTTTCACTTACCAACGACTTACCCAATATACCAAAGACAATGTCACTTAAACCAATGCACTAAACAAATCTGGCAGAAAGCTATAGGTTTGTGTCATCTAGCATGCCAGACAGTCCAGTTTCTAGCATGCCAGACAGTCCAGTTTAAAATATTATTTTACTAAGACAGCGCTAAGATCTGTGACTGACTAAAATCTTCCAAGACAACCTCTAAATCCTCTGTCCTTATTCTTCTGGACCAATCAATTTAAAAGCTTTGAGTTGCTCATTTGCTATTTAGCATGATATAGCCTCTACAGCTGGTCCAAAACTTTCAGTTTACAAACAAATTCCTGTAGCGCCAATACAGATCGGATCATGATCAGGTTTGATTATACTACAGTGTAGCTGTTTTTTTTACTGATGTGTTCTTTCATTTGTAAGTTGCTTTGGATAAAAACATCTACTAAATGACTAAATTTTAATGTAATCTTTCTCTAGTTGCTTCCACTAGAAGTCCCCAAAAAGTAAAAGACCCCTTTAGTGGCCTACAAGACATTCTCGGGCCCTATATACTTACTCCTAATCAAGTATGCCAAATTACCCACTGTGTTTTATTAGCAATTGTCAATTTATTGGTGCTTCTACTTTATTTTTTTCTACTATGGTAACAATTTACTTTTTATATGTTTCAATACTAACAAATTGTGAGATGATTTTTTCTAGCAGGGTGGCACGGTGGCTTAGTGGTTAGCACGTTTGCCTCTCAGCACTAGGGATTCCCGGTTCGAATCCCAATCTGGGTGAAGTTTCCATGTCCTCCCCATGTCCGTGTGGGTTTCCTCCAGGTTCTCCGGTTTCCTCCCACAGTCCAAAAACATGGATCAAAGTAAATTGAATTCTCCAAAATACCCCATATAGAGTGTGTCTGTGTGAGTGAGTGTGTGTCCAGCGATAGATTGGCGCCCTGTCCTGGGTTTATCTGCCCAGCGCCCAAATCGTTCTCCCCTGGATGGGCATGGAGAATCCCCCCACGACCATAGTAGAGGATAAAGTGGAAGATAATGGATGGATGGATGGATGGATGGATGAATGGATGGATTTCTGTAGCACGGTCCATAATGCAAAGACATTACACATTTACAAAAAACACTTGAAGGCACACCTCTTCCACAAGCATTTACACTAATCTGTCTTGCTCCCTATCTGACTTACTGATTTCCTTTCATTTTGGTTTGGATAAATGCATCTGCAAAATGAGAAAATGTAAGATAATTATTAAATAAGAAAAAATTGTTTGCATAATTTGTTTGACGTTTGCCATTAATTAAGTTTAATAACAAAAATAAGGCCTATTTTTATTCTAGAAGGCCAAAATACAATTTAGCTAGTCAAATCATTTCATCATGTATCAAAATACCCGACTTTATCCTACTTGATTTTAAATCAACCTTCAGTTCATGCTACTGAAAGATCTGAATCTTAATGCACAAGTGAACAACACACTACCATACTTAAATTGTTAAAGGCATTAGTAGCATACAGAAGTATTCAACAAGATTTCTTGTAGCTTTTATATCTTTATTCTGACCTGTATGAAAGACAAATTTCATAATAATTTTTACCCTATACATCACAACAGGACAAAACATTCGACGCTGGATTGTTATCTAAACATGCAACCGCACCAGTGGATGCACTCTGAACCTTTGAGCTTTTTTAGTTGTATATAGTGCAATATACATCTTTATATGAATCTTCTATCTTCATAGTTATACAGATAACAGTCCATTACAAGCCCAGCATACTTCACTAACAGTCATCTTCACTTCAGCAGAAAAACACTACATTAGAAACACTGCCTGAGAATAAAGATACTACTGAAATACATTAATTTATTTATAATATTGCACTTAACCTTTTTTGGTGAAGAGTATACAGCAACATGCATATGCTCCATGGTCATTTCAAGATGCCTAGACGTTTACACATTGAAACTACAGAACTACAGTAACCTGTATCATTGTCAGAGAGCATTAAGTGAGGAGAGGTCTCCATAACAAAGGCTACATTTATGTCCTGGAAAAACAGCACACTGTATCAAAAAACGTACAATTTGAAAACAACCAGTCTATAAACTGCATTTGTTTTGCAGTTTGTAACAGTTACTTTGACCACTGAATGCATGCTAAATTACTCCAAAAGTGGGGAACTAACTGGTCACGAACTGCATCATTTTTACAACAGTCTTTAGCCTTCTGGATAGCAGATTTTCCAAGCAAATCTGACTGTCGGTATAAAAATCATTTCTAACAGTTTGTAAGTCATTATATTTAGTTGCTACCCTATATCAACGGATCATTGTTGTTTTTTCAGCACATTAAAAACATTTAAATTATAGAACTAGAAGACAAATGAAGTAGGCAATATCAGAAGAATCAGCTTAAGAGTACTGTGGAATACATAAGCGTTGAGGAAGGATACTGAATTGTGAAATGACTTGGTAAATTCCTGAGGTAAGAATGACAATAACAAGCTAAAATCTGACCCTGCATTGTACAAGGCATTAGTTGTTGTCCCCATTTCACATTAGTAAGCATTTGGAGCTTGAGCTTATCTAATCCCATCTATTGTTTTACTGAAACAGTTTTATGACCTTGCAGGTTCAATGTTTTGACAGCCTCATGCGAGCTTAGTGCTGTAAAAAATAAAGGATCCTCTACAAGCGCTATAACCTCAAACTACCCTCTAAAACTCAATTTTACTTAATCCTTCAATCAAGCATGGTCCTATTTCCTTTTATCAGGGTACTGCTATAGTTTATACTCTTGGCATTAAGGTGTCATTTGGTTTTTCCTCAAATGCATGTCATACTTGCATATTATCCTATCCATCTCAGCTTCATGCTAAATGCTAAGTGCTTAACATTGCAGTCCAGTTACATAGCACCCTGAGATTGGGAAAAAAAGGGTCAGACCACTTCAAGGTTTTTTGTGGAAAAGTTGTACATTGAGGTAATGGGCCATGGCTGGGTTTGCAGAATTCCGCGAGACAGCTGTCTCTCGACATTCAGGGCAAACCATCTAAGCAGAATGTTGAGTAAGTATCCAGCACCACAGAGTGAAGGCTGAACAATGAAGAACTCAAAGTTGTATTTGAGTTCTTAAGACGAAGCAATGAGTCCTGCACATTTGCCATGACTGAGCAGAGGGCTCTTTTTTTCAGTAAGCTACGTGGCTTCTTAGCAGCATTACAACAAATGAGTATAATAAAGTTGGTATGATTTCCCATAACTGTATTGTCTCTGCCTCTTTGTTTGCAGCCTTTCCTGGGTCTTGTTCCCTGCTGCTTACGCTCAGAATGGGAATTCACTTTTGCTGTCACTGTCACTCAAGTAAAATACTTGCAGTGTGTGGAGTCAATGAAACAGTCAGCAGTGCATTTTAGATGTCCATAAGACCTGGAAGCAAAAGATGAGACCACATTAAAGAAGCCCATTGTTTAATAAGTAATGACATTTTTAAAAATTCAATCAAAACTAAAATGTGTAATTTGTGATTTCTCTTTAATAATTAATTAACTGATAAATATACATTTAATGTTTTGTTTTCAAGCCAATGTTGAATTTTAATCTTTAAGAAAACTTAACGTAGAGCACCAATAATACAGTACAACTGGATGACTGATTTGGTCCTCACCCTGGAAGATAAGATCTACAAGTCTGATATCCAAAATCTTTTCCATCACATTCTTCAGCTCCATCATATCGATAGCCATCACCACAGTATGCATGTTTGCATTCTTAGACAGACAAGTACAATTACAGTTAAGAACGAGCAAACAATACATTTGACTAAACCCTAACACTATACTTTAATTTACATATTAAATAAAGGGAATATATTTAAAAAACATACTTACTGACACAACCATCAGTGACCACCTTGTTTCCATCATCACATTCCTCTTCATTCTCAATTTGTACAACACCATCCCCACAGAAGCCCTCCTCATCTGGAGCATTTTCCGTAGACTGAAAAGGTGTTATCTAGTATGAAATTGGAGAAAAAAAAAACGTATAAAGCTTGTCCTCTATTACCTCAGCTTCAAGCATACAAATGAGTTCAACTTAGTATTACTTGAATTGGCAGCCATCCATCTACGTCCTTGAAATAAAGAGTCCTTTGATCTTTGCGGAAAGCCAGTGCATTATCTGTGTGGAGTCGGGCCAGCTCTTGTTCATTATTCACCACAAAAATCTGCAAGTCAATCATTATGAATCAATACACTATAAATTTGTATAGTGGTTTAAACATTTTCTGACATTTTAGCATCTGAAGTATCACCAGAACATGCTCTTCTGTCTTGCAGGTTCTATCTAGGTATCTAAAGTTATTTGCTTACTATAGTCATACTTAAGTATTTTTTGCAAACATTACTTGTTGTATTGTTCATCACTAATATGTTATTATATTAAAATACACTGCCTGACCAAAAGAAATCACCACCTGGATGTAACTCAGCAAACAGGTATGAGGAGATAGGATAATTACTGCATGGGCGATTATCTTTTAGCTGACAAGTTATTTAATCCCATTAATTCATTCATTATCTCCTGCTTTTATCCTCTAATAGGGTCGCGGTGGGGTTCCCCATGCCCATTCAGGGGAGAATGTCTTGGGCGCTGGGCAGATAAACCCAGGACAGGGCGCCAATCCATCGCTGGGCACACACTCACTCACTCAAACTCACTCACTCAAACACACGCTATATGGGGCAATTTGGAGAACTCAATTAACTTGATCCATGTTTTTGGACTGTGGGAGCAAACCGGAGAACCCAGAGGAAACCCACGCAGACACGGGGAGAACATGGAAACTCCACCCAGATGGAGATTCGAACCGGGAATCCCTAACGCTGAGAGGCGAACGTGCTAACCACTAAGCCATGCCGTGCCGCCCTTATTTAATCCCAACTGGTGCAATTACTTAAACCATGACCTACACACAGCCCTGGAGAAAAAAAGCCTTAGTATACAGGCATGTACTGTACTTGTACAGTGTTTTTACATGATCATACAGGTTACACTCAGTTTTTAAAACATTTTTATGTAGATCTGAAATGCAAAGGATAAGTTTCATTATTTGTATAAAGCAAAAGTACAGTTACAACATGCAAGATGTAGCAAGAGGCTGTTACTGATTGCTTTTTGACAGGATAATTATGCATAGTTTATAAAACTTTATACTACTACTAAAACTAGTTTTATGAAATATTGTGTTGAATTTCATTAAAACTTAAAATATAACCTGAATATAACCTGAATGTGTCACAATTTTCAAATGCTTTTTTCAGTTTTTATCTTATTCCAGAAATATTAAACTAATAAATGTCACTTACTGCAGGCACTTTTGGGTAACTGCTGGTCCTATGTGAGTGGTCAAATGTAGGTTTATTTGTGTTTATTAGAGAGTTGCAGTTACATTGACCTGGGCTGCCTGCTTCACCTTTCTCTCCTTTGGATCCCATCATGTACAGACCTGTAGAATAAAAACATTTACACAGAGTACTAAATAATTTTTTTACTGAAAAGTGGTTATTGTTGGATCCTTGGTCCATATTTTTTCTAAATCCTGAAAGAGGATTAGTCTCTTAGAAACCTTGAAACAGAGGACTGAACAGTAACCTGTTATCTGTTCAACTAACATTTAATACATTGCAAAGTGAATCTTTGGACTCTTATGTTACATGCATCCATATAATTAATTCAAAAGTGTTGGATTTATATTTAACTTGTACAGAAGTCTGAACAAGCCATTACATTAATGAAGTGATGACACTATGTTTGTGAGTCTGTGAGAAGTTTGGCAGCTCATCCTATCACTTTAAGGGCATGATTTCATGGCTTAGCGCTTCAGCAGAGCAGATAGGTTACTCCGAGTCTAAAATGACTTGTCAGTGTCACTAATCTAAGGTTTTCATGTTTCCTGCAGCTTCAGTTGAACTGTTTTAATGTGAGGTTGCTAATGAAGTTTCATTAATACTTTTTAATTACTATCCCTTAAAGTTTTGACTTTAAAAAATGTTAGCTTCCAGTTGAATAGTTAGGTCATGACATTGCATTTAAAGCAGTAAACATGTTATGGTGGCAATGTAGTAAGATGAAACCATGATATATAATATTCTTAAACATGTTGCATACAAATACAGGTGCTGGACAAAATAGTGCACAGACTAAATGATGCAATTGCAAGGCAACTTTAAAGAACCTGTGTGTCTACATGCCACCTGCATTGTAAAATATTAAAAATAAGCTATTTATAAAAAAGAAAATACAAGTAATTATTTACAATAATTTATAAAACATTATGTTTTCACCAGTTGAACCTCTTAGTGTACTTACATAATTAGAGCATAACATATTTATCTAAGAATGAAAGCTACTTTGATGTTTGAATAGGTATTAATAAAATACTGAAAATTTAAGAATGCAAAAACCTAGACATGGAAGCTGTAATCATTGTTTGCAGTTTGCCTACATAGTTTTATTAAACATTTTAAGTTGTGTTGTGCAGTCTCTTCCATAATTGTGGGAAAGGCAAGAAAGATGTATTAGTTTTATTTCATATACAAAAAATATTTGGGTTTGGAGGCAACAAATTAATATGATGAGAGTTTAGAGTTTAGTCAGCTTCATTTCTTGTTTTTTTCATCTAGATGTGATCAAATGAAACAACAATAACCCAACACACACTCCTATCTGAACAAAGGATCAAAAGACAAAAGGATGTAAAAGTGAAATGTTTTAGACTGGGCACAGTAATCAAAAGGATTAAACTACAACTACTTATATACTTGTGGGTGTTGTAATTCAGTGGTTAAGCTATCAATCTAAAAGTTGGGGGTTTAAATCCCAGGTCCACTGAAGTTACCATTGTGAGACCTTGAGCAAAGCCCTTAGCCCTCATTGCTCCTTGGGTGCTGTATCATGGCTGACCCTGTGTTCTGACCCCAGCCATTAAGTTGGACTACTTTTAAGTCGCTTTGGATAAAAACTGCCAAATGACCAAATGTAAATGTTTGTCAAAATTTTGTGGATTTTAATTCTCAATGGGAACCCCCTACATATTAACGTTTTAAAACACCGGTGATGGTCAAATCTATTTATATTTAAACTTTTACCTGAAGCAGGCAGACCAGGGGGACCTGGATGACCAGGAGGTCCTTGTAGACCTGAAGGTCCCATTGGACCTGTGAGACCGTGATCTCCCTTTGGACCCTAATTAATGCATTCAAGAAGGACATTCTTAGCATCTCATGTTTGAAAAAAGACTAAACTTAACAGTTTGTTTTAACCAGGTGGATTATCATACCGTTTTACCCCTCTTCCCTGGACGGCCAGTGGGTCCTCTACTTCCTGATAGTCCAGGCTCTCCCTTTGTGCCCATTTCACCCTAATAAAATATAATGTATAAGTTCGGAGCAACACTACCACAACACTTGTTAAAATGAGCACAAAAACGCACTTAATTTCTTACCTTTTGGCCGAGCATTCCTGTCAGACCCATTGTGCCCTGAAACACAGCAAAAAATACTGAGAGAACTACACCCTGTTTCGTTACATTTGATTTTATCTCTGACAGAAGAGTGGTAAACTTACCTTCTCACCCTTTTGGCCAGGGTTACCTAGATCACCTCGCGAGCCCTATGAGATAACAGATGAAACAGAATGTTTAATACACAAGACAAGTTTAAAATAAACTCTTATTCATTTTAGAACACAAATATAAATGTACCTTTTCTCCTTTATATCCAGACAATCCCTGTATGACAAAAAGTAGTAAGATATAATAATATAAGGCACAAAAAAGCAGTTTTAATGAGTGAAATATAATCAGGAAAAATTAGCCAGACCTTTGACCCCATTGGTCCTCTTGCTCCAGGTAAACCCATCAGTCCATTGTCTCCTTTTTCTCCCTGATAAATTCAAGTCATTTATATTGCATCATTATTAGTTAAACTAATAGTGAATAATTTTATTCATACAGACTACATCCTTTATCCCATAGCATTTATGGTGGAGAACTATTAGGCAGTTTTGATTACCTTGGACCCATTTTGTCCTGGCCCTCCATTTGGTCCCTGTCGTCCTGGGAGACCAGGGGGTCCAATACGTCCCTATAATAAAGCAAAAATAGTCTTATTAGGATTTTTCTTGTCATATATAGGCTTGTGTTTACAAAAAAAGAAGTCTGTACCGCATTAGTAGTAATGTAGGTTGCAATGAGGCTATAATAACACTTTACATTGCTTTAAAATTCTTAACAGCTTTGTTCACAGATATCACATCAATGAATGATACAAATAAAATGAAATGACAATAAATAGTAATGTATAATGTAGCAAAATAACTGAACTGACTTGAATAATTAGCCTAGTTTTTCTAACTATTGTGGTGGAAATTGAAAAGTCTACTCAGGAAACAGAGAAATGTAATTAAGAAGGAAAGTTTATTGAGAGCTTTGGGAAATAAATTATTTTAGCTGTGACCGAAAGATGAGCTCTGAGTGCTCTCATTCAAATTTGAATTAGTTAGTTAGTCTTTGTTGGTTATAGTTAATAGTTAAGTTAATAGTTACAGTGCCAATATGTAAAGAAACATTTCCTAATTCTATAAGCACTGCTGAAGTTGTTATTTTCAGGTGACCGTCACATGAACATCATCTAAATCTTCAGGATTTATGTAGATTCCCCTTAACACTGTGGCAAATTCCATTTAACATACAAGAGACATTTTACGCAGAATTTAAAATAATTTGTTTGCATACTTTGTTATTTGATCCTTTGCAAGGGTAGAGACAAACATTTAATCAAAAAGATTAAAGTTTAATTTTAGTGTTGTAGACATTTTTCCTTTGTCATTTCACTTTGTTTTAAATGTACTAAAAACCAATGCTAAAAAGATTTACTACTGATTTTGGTTTTATATTAAAAGCTGCTTTTACAAAACACAGAGGTTTTCTTCATTTCTTTGAATTGACTTCATGATTTATTAACTTTATATTATATACTAGTATATATACATTCTATATATACTAGTGCTAAATGACAAAGTGAAATGTATAACATAGAACAGTGAACAAGGTCTATCACTGTACTGTCATTAACTAAATGTTGTGCAGGAGGGAGGAGCTACAGATTGTGGGAAAGCCAAAGATTTATGAGATAGCTTCAGCACTAAACTTGATTACATTACAGTACTGTGAAGCTCTTTCCAGCAAAGCATTTTGGCCATTGACTGCTGCAAATACATAAAGCCTTCCAGGAAATAACATCTAAGTATTAATGTGAGTGTACATTTGGGATATGTGGCACATTCTGTTGAACTCTATAATTTAATTAATGCACCTGTACAATTATCCAAAATCTGCTTGGTCTTTAATTGTTGTGCATATTTAATTGAGCATTATGAACAGTACTTGTTGTGGTTGCAGTGTAAAGCAGCACTGTTAATCACCGCTGGAAGAAAAGCCAGAATGTGAGTGTGTGTGTGTGTGTGTGTGTCATCACATTCACTTAAAGAAATATGTGCTTACCTTTTGTCCTGGTCTACCAATTTCCCCCTGTCAACAATAACAAAAGTAATATGATTAGTAGATTTTTAAGGTAGTGAGTGCCTGATAAGATTTTGTTACATATTAGGGAAAAAATGGCCCTTATTCATTGCTGTATACAGTATGTGTTATCTGAAAAATAACACAATAAAAACTGATACAAAATTAATTTTATGTTTTGACCATGGGCATAAATTATAACCTTATAAAATGAAACTTAACTCATAAATCCATTTTAATCCACTTTAATCCACAAGTGTTAAGTTTAATAATTTCTGTTATTGCTGCAGAGAGGGTGAAGATGGAGAAAGGCATTTAGATTTTTTCCTAGTAAAGATACTGTAACTGCCTACTTGAGCAGTTTATATTTTAATGTGTTTAAAGTTTGTAAAATTGTATAAAAGTGTATTTGATAACTTCTGTTCTTTTAAGTACATTGACAACGTTAATTTCCATGGTTACACTGCTAATTACCATGGTTAACAGGTTACAAAGGTTCAAAAGTTAGCATTAAGGGTTATTCAGAAGCTGGAGAGCGGCAGCTCGCAACGTGAAACTATAGCTCTCTTTGATATTTCATGCAGCCAATGAGGTTTGTGTTCTGTTAGTATACCAATTATGTTCACGTAAAGTTTATTACCTTTTCTAGCATTAAGGTGAATTGATATGTAATTACGGTTCTGAATCAAGATGTAAATTCGTCGTGTGAAACCAACAAAGAATCATTCTTAAGATTAAGAGTTTACAATGTAGAAATCGCTTATTGTATATTTGTTTATGTGATTTATGTTACAGTTCTTACGTTCGGGTGTAAAGTTATGTACAAGGTTAAGGTACAAACTCAAGAATAAACCTAATCAGTATTGGCAAGAATATTTGTGCTGTTGACTTTAAATCGGAGGGAGCTACACATACAATTGCATGTCTACACCATAAACCTTTTTAGAATACGTATGATGAGATGAGTTCCCAAATATTCATAACAATATGTCCTAATGTAATTTACGAAAAATAGCAGGAGTGTCCAAAGATTGCGCTGATTTATCAAACAAGGTAGCTGTCTGTTGTTTAGATTTGTCTAATTAGTCATAATTGTGGTATCTCCTGAAAGTTAATAGCTGTGTCATTCCAATGCCACTTATCTTATGAAAAGCTCATGATAGTATTATCAAAACACTTCAAGTGATAAAGCAACTTCTGTCTGTTCATAACGATACAAATGCTCTAGGTAACATGCTGAAACCACTGTAATCAAAGATATTACCACTGTATGATAATATATTAAAACAATGTTATACTGTGAAGATTTTTGATAAGCATGTGTACATTTAATGTAATTAAATTTATTACATGTAATTGTTTAGAAATAGTTCCTTTAAAAAATAATGTAAAATTGACAAACAATTTATTGTAAAATTTATTTAAAAATTTTTGTATGCACATGGGCTTAGTGGTTAGCACGTTCGCCTCTCAGCGCTAGGGATTCCCGGTTCGAATCCCCATCTGGGTGGAGTTTCCATGTTCTTCCCGTGTCTGCGTGGGTTTCCTCCGGGTTCTCCGGTTTCCTCCCACAGTCCAAAAACATGGATCAAGTTAATTGAAATCTCAAAATTGCCCCATATAGAGTGTGTCTGTGTGAGTGAGTGTGTGCCCAGCGATGGATTGGCGCCCTGTCCTGGGTCTATCTGCCCAGCGCCCGAGACGTTCTCCCCTGAATGGGCATGGGGAACCCCACCGCGACCCTAATAGAGGATAAGCGGGAGATAATGAATGAATGAATGTTTGCACATCTAATATGTAATTTTTTTGTGTGTGTGCATGTGCAGGTGTATTTATACCTTTTCCCCCTTTGGTCCATTCAGTCCTGGTAATCCAGGTGGACCCTGTAAATAAGTTAAAATAAATAAAAATCAATTATAATAAAATCAATTTATTGAATGGATAGCTTTGTAAACATGGTTTGGTTCATTAATTAATCTCTCAGATGAGTCTAGTGAAAAAAGTATAGTGCTTTTTCTAAAACTTCGCCTATCTGGTCTCATAGTCACATTTAAAGCATTTGGTAGACAGCCTAATTGATACTTACAGAAGTAAAAGCACAAAAAGAGAGTTATGAGACCTCTTTAACTGTCCAATTGTAATTGATGTACTGAAAACTGAATTCAACTTTGAATCAATTTTTACAATCAACCCATTTCAAAAACTCACAGTGCAACAGACAAAGCAATTAAAGAAATGAATAACACGAAGTAACCACCATTCTGCACTAAGGAAGCATGATGAAATACTCGTTCAATATCACATAACAGACAGACCAGCAGCCTCTTTATTTAGGTTGCGGCGGCGAGCTCTCGGGAAGCTGTGTTGAGTAGTGTCTCGTTTCTAAGGGATGCGTGGGCCAGAGCAGCCAGTGGAAAAAGATTATTTCTGTCCACTCTAAATGTGGAGCGTTAATGGCTTGTCTTGTGGTGGGGGCAGCCCTGGTGCATCCACAAAGTGGATCATAGGAAGTCACACAGATACCAACTGGCTGTTGACGAGGCAACATCTTGAAGTGTTTCTTGGGCAAAATCCAGGTTCCAAGTTGTGGTTTTGCCACAGTAGATTCAGATGGAAATCTTCCAAGCCACCATTAAACTAGTGGTCACATTAATTTAGTTTAGGAAAGCAGAGTTATAGGCAAAATTGATGATTAAAATGATGAAGATGATGATTGATGGTGTTCAGAAACATATAACTTAATTCTCATTCCTAATAAAACAATTAATAGAATGACACTGAATTCAATTATAACACAATTCTTTCAACTAACTTTATTCCCTTCTGTGTAAAGTTTACATATTCTCCCTATGTCTGGACTATGTCTTTTTCCTGTTTGTTTTTTGTTTGTTCTTCATATTTAGTTTATTTTAACTGTACAGATAACTGCTTACATTAACAAACAGGTAAAAATAGAATTAATGCAAAAATGTCAAAAGGGCCTTTACTTTCAGTGATTTATTAAGCCTTCTTAATTAACGTCTCTTTAACAAAAAAAAGAGAAGTGTTAATAATGTTTTGTTTAATGGATGCAAATTAAACATGTCATTTGACCAATAGCTTTCGTTCTCTTGGTACACTGCCAGCCTAGAGGATAATAAGAACATACCATCTGTGAGTTGAGGTTTTAAAAACCCACACTCCTCTAATGTAACCAACACTTGGTGCATTAATACTTTAAACAAAACTTTAACTTAAGATGCATGTCTTACGAGTTTTTAACACTGGGTTGCCATTATGTGCCAGCGCTGGTGGATGTTGTACCTGGGGTCCTGCAGGCCCAGCTGGTCCAGGTGCTCCTACAGAGCAGGTACAGCTAGATTTGTGATATTCGTCATCAGTCTTCATATTCCCCCAAACATCTATACCACCCTGTTAATTAAAGCAAACACACTTGGCAAAAAATCGGTTGTTTTATATTGTTTAGTTTGGTCTTGCTTTAACCATACAAGTTTTTGAATAACTTTTGAATCATAATATAAATCCATTTCCATTTACTGTTTTTCTTTCTTTTTTTTTGGAAATAGTTATTTTTACCAGCTTAGTGGCAATATTTAAGGGAGTACCAAATGTTAAACAAAAATTAGACATACACATACACACACACACACACATATTTATATATATATATATATATATATATATATATATATATATATATATATATATATATATATATATATATATATATGTGGGCTTAGTGGTTAGCACGTTCGCCTCTCAGCGCTAGGGATTCCCAGTTCGAATCCCCATCTTCCCCATTTCCATGTTCTCCCTGTGTCCGCATGGGTTTATATTTGTATATATACTGTATTATATATACTATATTATATTTGTATATATATACACACACACACACACACACACATATATATATATATATATATATATATATATATATATATATATACACTCACGGGCCACTTTATTAGGTACACCATTCTAATAACGGGTTGGACCCCCTTTTGCCTTCCGAACTGCCTCAATTCTTCGTGGCATAGATTCAACAAGGTGCTGGAAGCATTGCTCAGAGAGCAATGGTCCATATTGACATGATGGCATCACACAGTTGCCGGAGATTTGTCGGCTGCACATCCATGTTGCGAATCCCCCGTTCCATCACATCCCAAAGATGCCTTATTGGATTGAGATCTGGTGACTGTGGAGGCCATTTGAGTACAGTGAACTCATTGTCATGTTCAAGAAACCAGTCTGAGATGATTCCAGCTTTATGACATGGCGCATTATTCTGCTGAAAGTAGCCATCAGATGTTGGGTACATTGTGGTCATAAAGGGATGGACATGGTCAGTAACAATACTCCGGTAGGCTGTGGTGTTGCAACGATGCTCAATTGGTACCAAGGGGCCCAAAGAGTGCCAAGAAAATATTCCCCACACCATGACACCACCACCAGCCTGAACCGTTGATACAAGGCAGGATGGATCCATGCTTTCATGTTGTTGACGCCAAATTCTGACCCTACCATCCGAATGTCGCAGCAGAAATCGAGACTTTCCAAACTTCTATTGTTTTTACAAAACTTCTATTGTCCAATTTCGATGAGCTTGTGCAAATTGTAGCCTCAGTTTCCTGTTCTTAGCTAAAAGGAGTGGCACCCGGTGTGGTCTTCTGCTGCTGTAGCCCATCTGCCTCAAAGTTCGACGTACTGTGCGTTCAGAGATGCTCTTCTGCCTACCTTGGTTGTAATGGGTGGCTATTTAAGTCACTGTTGCCTTTCTATCAGCTCGAACCAGTCTGGCCATTCACCTCTGACCTCTGGCATCAACAAGGCATTTCCGCCCACAGAACTGCCGCTCACTGGATGTTTTTTCTTTTTCGGACCATTCTCTGTAAACCCTAGAAATGGTTGTGCGTGAAAATCCCAGTAGAGCAGCAGTTTCTGAAATACTCAGACCAGCCCTTCTGGCACCAACAACCATGCCACGTTCAAAGGCACTCAAATCACCTTTTTTCCCCATACTGATGCTCGGTTTGAACTGCAGGAGACTGTCTTGACCATGTCTACATGCCTAAATGCACTGAGTTGCCGCCATGTGATTGGCTGATTAGAAATTAAGTGTTAACGAGCAGTTGGACAGGTGTACCTAATAAAGTGGCCGGTGAGTGTATATATATATATATATATATATATATATATATATATATATATATATACATATATATATGTGTGTGTGTGTGTGTGTGTATGTATGTCTATATATATATATATATATATATATATATATATATATATATATATATATATATATATATATATGGGCGGCACGGTGGCTTAGTGGTTAGCACGTTCGCCTCTCAGCGCTAGGGATTCCCAGTTCGAATCCCCATCTTCCCCATTTCCATGTTCTCCCTGTGTCCGCATGGGTTTCCTCCGGGTTCTCCGGTTTCCTCCCACAGTCCAAAAACATGGATCAAGTCAATTGATTTCTCCAAATTGCCCCAAATAGAGTGTGTTTGTGTGAGTGAGTGTGTGCCCAGCGATGAATTGGAGAATCTATCTGCCCAGCGCCCGAAACGTTCTCCCTTGGATGGGGATGGGGAACCCCACCGCGACCCTAATAGAGGATAAAGCGGGAGATGATGAATGAAATGAAATATATATATATATATATACACACACACACACACATTGTATATTTCATTTTGGTAAAATAAAACAGTGTATTTTACTATTAAGGAAATTTTGTTTTAAGCAAGGCTTGGACTGTAGATACACTAATTAACATTATTAACAGCTATATAAAAGTTTTAAATAGTCACTATAAACACTATATGTCAAACAAATTACAATTTTAGTAGAAATATGTCTACCTCTGAACTCATGACTTTTCATAAGTCATTAAGTTTGGATGAGAGATATATGTCAGGTAACTCTAGTAGCTTAATGATTTTATAATCCTAATGTAATCCATCTCTTCTAGTGATCAGTATCAACACCTACTCGGTTTTACCCTCAGATAAGTTAAGCATCTGAGGGGACCACAGGCATCATGGAAGCAGTCCAAGGACAAATCACTATTGCTGGAGTCACATGACCTACCGGAGCACTGTGCCACAGTGATGGTGGTGGGGGAAATAAGGGGGGTGGAGGAGGAGTCAGTAAACAGCACGGGTTGAATATCTTTCTTGATTCCAGTGAGTCCAGATCTATGAACAGAGAAACAAGTGGAACATGTTGATAACAGCCATCACAGATTTGCCATATCGATTTGCCACATTTTGTAATGCACAAGTAATCTCATTAAGTAATATTAAAATATCAATACTACATTATAAAAAATGGACAAGATGCTATTCAAATTTAGGCCAAAACTATTACCTTTCAAAAATGAGCGCATAATGTTTCAAATAATGCAAGCTTGCATTAAAGACATCAGTTATGTGAAAAATATTGTACATGCATATAAAATAAAAGTGCAGCCATAGAATGTTACAAGATATTGTACAAGCATATAAAATAAAAAGTGTATCAATAAGATGTTACTTTCAGTACAAATATAATTCAATATAATTCATTCATTCATTATCTTCCGCTTATCCTCTATTAGGGTCGCGGTGGGGTTCCCCATGCCCATCCAGGGGAGAACATCTCGGGCGCTGGGCATATAGACCCAGGACAGGGCGCCAATCTATCGCTGGGCACACACTCACTCACACAGACACACTCTAAACAGGGCAATTTTGAGAACTCAATTATCTTGATCCATGTTTTTGGACTGTGGGAGGAAACCGGAGAACCCGGAGGAAACCCACGCAGACACGGGGAGAACATGGAAACTCCACCCAGATGGGGATTCGAACCGGGAATCCCTAGCGCTGAGAGGCGAACGTGCTAACCACTAAGCCACCGTGCCGCCCTTAATTCAATATAATATTTTTTTTAAATACATTTATTTACAAAAATAAATTTCTTGTATAACGAATTTCTTGTATATAAAGTAGAAAAAATATAATAAAAGAGTTTAGAAAAACAATGGTGTTAGAACAGCCAGTATAATAGCTACAATAATATTCTGTTACTTAAGCAGTATGTTAAATTTATTTAAAGTAGAAATGGAATAATTACTAATATACTGTATATTGACAACGGAAACTAATTTTGACACAGTCAAAAGAAAAATTTTCATATTAGTTTATAGTGGTTTATTATTTGAATCTCTTAATTTAGTTAATAAGAACATGTCATATATGCACATAGTTCTTATTGCCAATATACATATTTGCAATTCACTGGTTTAGTTTTGATCAAGTATTTATAAGCATTATCGATCCAGGTCTTTATGGATCAATTCTATGACAAATTTTTGTAAGAAATGTAGAACACTAAGCATTATAATATCATTTCTAACATCGACTTGAAAACCTATGAGTATTAATTATATTAACAATCATGTAATTTAAATATCTTTCATGCTTTATGTTATTTACTTGAAGCTTTTAGAACTACCATAGATTGATTTTACAGTACAATAATAGCATCTTCCTATTATGCCCAAATCCATGCAGGTTTCTAATAACATAATAAAATGCTTTCAGCAATCATTTACAAGCCTTTGCATTTTCCTGACCCTGTAAATGATGCAGTGTGCAAGTGCCGAAAAGCAAAGCGCAGTAAGAAGAGGCGTGTGGCTGTGACAGAAATCACTGCAATGCACCCAAATGCAAAAAGGGATTGTGCTGTCCTACCTGCTAAGAACAGGTTGTCCATAAAGGAAAGTGAGGAGGCATGGTGAAGCAGGAGAGATAAATACAGTCCAAGCACGAGAAGAAACATGCTGCTTGATAGCAGAGAGCTCTTTACCTACAGTGGCACTGACTATGGTGAACTGAGGCTTCACACTACTTCTCACCCCCCCTCTCTTTCTCTCTTCCCAGCCACCCCTCCTACTCTCACCACACTGCTTTCCCCTGTAGACTGAGGCCTTTGGGTGAAGGCAATGGCAGCCCATGCCATGGTTAAATTGCTCCCTTGCATTGGTCCTTAGCGTGCTAAATATATAGAAGTCAGCTGTCCTTTGTAGCCACTATTAGCTTCTTACTACTTGTATGGAAAAACATAATAAAATGACACTGGCGGTGTTGACATTGAGATGACTGTGTTATATGTGTGTGTGCTTTACTAGCATCTACATGAATAATAAGATCACACATTCCAGCAGGTCACATTCACACAACAGCGCATGTACACCTCAACTAATGTAATTTTAGTTTACTATTCAGCAAAACATGAACAGATACTAACATAGCTTTTTATTTTTTTATCCTCAAAAATGAAGTTTGGTTAACTTTAAGACTGCATGAAAATGATTTTTTTTTCCTAAAGATTTTTTAAATTTGTAACACCGTAAATGATGTTTTGTTTAAAGTACTATTTAAAACTTTATAAAAGAAATCAGATAAGTATAGTGACCTAGGAGACAACCAAACACAAAGTATTAATCTAAAAGTACATTTATTTTGCATGTTCGGTAACAAACATTTAAAGTGGGCTCAAAGAGTAAAGAATTATTGTACTAAACAAAACTATTCAAATCTTTTGTCCTTATGAATTATTCATATTGATACAGAATTAATTTTATTCCATGGCTATTTTAGTCTAATGAACTTAATCTAACAGAAATCCCGTAAAATGAGCCAAAGCCATAAATGCATAAAAGAACCTATGATGAATTGATGACTTTTATGGAAATAGAAATGTTTTTCTGCTTTGAATGTTGTAACCATACAATCGGAAAATAAAATGCTGTACTACTGGTTAAGCGAAGATTAACAATGTATATTGGTGAAATTAAATTAAATTTACCAATGTCCTATAATGTTATTTACACATATTTATTTGGCAGGAGTGATGCTTTGGATCAGCTGTATTTAACCATAACTTAATTGAAGCTTTCCTGCTGTTTGTCTAGTCTTTATAAAAAGCCATTACCTCATCGTTCCTTTCTTGGCTATAAAGAAAATCAAGATCTCCCTGATGGAGTGCCAAAACCGCTCTGCATGCAAGTGCTGTAGCAAATCATAAAGACCAAAGCCACACTTGCAAATATTAAACTTATGATAAATGTTAATATTTTTATATGTTTTTAGGATATTTTACTTACAGAATGGAAATAAGTTCTGTTAGAAATTGACTTATTATAATGCTAGATGCATTAATTGCTTAAATAGACTAAAATTATATGTATCTGCTGCCAAACTTATGTAGCGATGTACACCTAATAAACACAACGCTGATCAGCCAGAACCTGCCAGTGTCTTGAATGTCATGGTTGATTGATGTATATGTAATCTTTAGTATTTTTAGAAGTGGTATTCTTAGTCTGTAGTATGTTTAAATCTGTGAAGTCGACTTACAATGCGACGTACGAATGAAAGAACAGCACAAGTCAGTAGTTAAGGAAAAAACAGGTACACAGTAGAATTAGCAAACCATTATCCAGGCACGGTGGCTTAGTGATTAGCACGTTCGCACCTCAGCGCTAGGGATTCCCGGTTCGAATCCCCATCTGGGTGGAGTTTCCATGTTCTTCCCGTGTCTGCGTGGGTTTCCTCCCACAGTCCAAAAACATGGATCAAGTCAATTGAGTTCTCCAAATTGCCCCATATAGAGTGTGTATGCGTGTGAGTCTGTGTGTGCCCAGCGATAGATTGGTGCCCTGTCCTGGGTGTATCTGCCCAGCGCCCAAAACGTTCTCCCCTGGATGGGAACCCCACCGCAACCCTAATAGAGGATAAAGCGGAAGATAATGAATGAATGAATGAATGATCATTATCCAGTCGGGTTTTAAATAATAATTTTTTTATTATTATTATTTATTTATTTATTTAAAAAAAATTCATAGCAAGTGCTTGTGGAAGAGATGTGTTGTGAGATGTTTCTTAAAGATGCTAACTGACTCAGCATTACAGACAGAAGATTCTTCCACAATTTAGCAGTGGTAAACGATACTGAGAGAGAATTAGCATCAGGTTGAGGTTGAAGCACCAGGCGGGTATAACACATGCCGCAGGGCGAGAGAGAATCCAACAAAATGCAACAGGATTGGTCAATATGCGAATGTACTGTAAAAGCCGTTATGTGTGTGTGAAGGCGTATTCATAACTGGCAATAAAACTGCTTCAGTTGTGGTGCAATACTTCCCTTTAGTGAGGGAACCTTAGAATGCAACTTTTAAAAAATTGTAAATCTATATAGAAGTAAAACAACAGACATTATCAAAAAAACATCACTACTGTGAAAAATGCTGTCAAGTTTGATGGATCTCATTTCAAAACCACAAAATAATAACTGGGTCCCACTCGCTGTAGCTAAAACAGTTACATTTAAGTAGTAAAACTTTTATGTCTCAATTTAGGTTTAATTATGGATGCTAACACAGCTTTCTGTTTATGAATATAGATATTTCAACTTGCTTACCGGATTACTTTGAATAACTTTTGTATAATAAATTATTACTTTTATTACTGTAAATAATTAATCAAAGAATTTTAAATTAACCAATGCATCCAACTATATTACTCTGGACCACCACTTTTTTCTTAAAACACTCAATTCACAGATAATCATTAATTGTTCTCATTTAACAGTTAATTAAATGCACTTGAGTTTTTAGGGATACTGCACTGGACTGATATTTTACTACTAGATCACTGCACCACCTTCTATAGAACACCGTTTTATTTTAGTTAGTGAATTTTTTCTTCTGTAGTATATTTAATGTGATAATTGTGCTGTAAATTGTGAATTTAGCTCTACAGTGATATGCAAAAAAATATAAAAATTTAAAGGGTTTACAAATCTTCAAGCACTACTGTATGTTTTTAACTATTGTTAAGGCAAACCCAGTTCAAACCCATCTTGAGGACATAATGTAATGTTAGAATATAATTTATTCATTTATATAATTTGGAAACGATTAGAACAGTTTTGACTATGACAGGCTGTTGCTCTTAGCTGTCACCTAGTGTCAAACTGGGAAAAATATTTCTGCTTTAAAGGAACCTTTGAACAACTGTACCTACAACATAATTATACAAATAGGGACCACAGGAAAGTAGCGGCTACGTACAAGAATTAATTAGAAGTCTTAGTGACTTTTCAGGGAAAAATTACAAATCACCTTATATTGATATGCATTTTGTGCATTTGATTATTGTCTAAGGAAACTGAAAATCTAATGCTCTAGCCACAGTATGACAATAAGGCAGTCATTAGTAAGTAGAGAGCCAGCCACTGACAGTAAGAGGAAACATGATGGATGGGAGAGTGTTCCCTCTTAATGCTTCTTCTGATTCTCTCACAGATTGGAGCGGGTCAGCCAGGGAAATTCCTGCTCAGACAGACAGACATAAATGCAGAAAGAAATGAAAAACAGCCAGAAAGATGTTTGGAATTTAATTGAAGTTTAAATAAGCTTATATCAAAAACTTGCACTGCACCACAAGACAGATTTCTCAACCTATTACTTTACATTGACAGATTTTATCATGACAAAACTACTTTAAATGACAAATTTTCTCACAGGTACAAAGCATACACCTTTAGTCGATCTCACCTCACTCAACTGTCACCAGTTATACAGCAGGTATATAACTATAAACTTTAATACTTACTTTGTCTCTTTTTATTTTTGTTTGAGATTTAAGTCAGGCATCAATTTCTCAACTTGTTTGTATCTAACAAATATTTTTTTTCTTTGTATATTATTTTATATAGACATAAATGTTGCAAAAATGAAATGTTTAATTAAAGGTGGTGTAAGGTGTGGTGTAAAATAGGGGGACTCATTGTGCGGTTACCTGTTGCTTTCGGTCTGAGGACGGGTCTATGAGCACATTGATTAGGCTCGGTGTATTTGCATTCTTCAAGCTTTCCTGTAAGGCACTGCGCAGTTCTTCTACAGTCCTTACCAGGTAGCCGGAACCACCGAAAGCGCGCATTACCTGTTCATAATGTGCTTCAGGCAGAAGGGTCACCGGAGGAGCTCTGGAAAAACCCGAAATAACACAATTTTCATTAACCTGACCTGGTAAAAAATAGAATGTGTTAGAACATCGCTGCAGCAATTTTCAGCATAGTGCTAAACCAGGAAACAAGTTGGAATTGCATGAATGTTAATAAGCAGTTTTGGGAGCAGCCGGTCAGTGTGTCAGTGAAATGGGACTCACATAGTGGTCATATCTCCCATTTTCTCCATCTCCCTCCATGTCTCTGTATTCACACCACTATAGATGCCATTGTTGTTAATGACGATGATGATGACTGGAAGTTTGTACCTGTGTCAAAGGTAGCAAAAATATTTACAATTTGACAACTTTTACATTTTTACCTTTTCTGTACACATTTTGAGCCCTAAAAAAGATTTACATATGACAAGTATAAACCGGATGGCATGCACACATATGCACTACGTGTCACATTACATTACAAAACTTTGGGAAATTATTCAGTTGCCTCCACTTTATTAGTCCATTTAAATCTTGAATCTACATAAAGTAATTTTTACAAAATATCATCGTGTGATATTTAAGTAGTCAAACAAAAAATTATGATGCTAGCTTGAAGTGCTATACAAAAATTTTAATTGATCATTGCTTTCAATCCCATTGCCACAGATTTAAAATTGAGTACATAGTCAAAAATGTTAAAACTAATTTTGGATCTATATGTTTCTGACTTTGAAGGAGAGAATATTTAACGAGTTTGGGAAATGCACTTTTCTTTTATTTGAAAATTGACCTTAACTAAAATGGACAATATGCAGAAGGCAATTTCTTCCAATAACAGTCGAGCAAACAAACAAATGCTCCCTTGTATGACTGAGCAAAATTAATAACAGGATTTTTTTAAAAGCATATTTAAAGACTTTATAGAACAGCGAAATACATGGGCTGCTGCTTAACAGGAATAGAACTGGATATCATAAAGGTTCTTTAAGAGTAACTATATTATGGTTATGGTAATATATGTATTTATATACTTACTTATTTACATACCAAAATAAATACATTAATATTAGTATTAAATGTGCTATTACATTGAAAATGTGCAGAAGGAAATGTGGATTTTACCAAAAATGTACACATTTTCACAGGAATATATAATTGTTATTGTATTGTAATGGCTGTTATAATAGCAGGTGTTATTGATTTTGAAAAAGCAAAAAAAAAAATCAATCAAAGCATTTTAGACTTAAGGATAACATTTTGCCATCCTAATTCAATGACTATGAAATGATAAAACTGGCTTACAAATGAGAGTGTTTACCTGCACATAGTCTCTACCTCCATACCAGAAAATCCAAATGCACTGTCTCCCTCCACACACACCACTCTTTTTCCTGATTGTTTTTTTAGCATTGCTGCAGCTATGGCAAAACCAGGACCCACTCCCATAGTGCCGAATGTCCCAGCATCCAGCCTGCAGAGAAACATTGAGTACAATGCTCGATTCGATTCGAACCGGGAATCCCTAGTGCTGAGAGGCGAACGTGCTAACTACTAAGCCCTAAAATTATAATTAAAAAAAAAAAAAAAAAAAAATATATATATATATATATATATATATATATATATATATATATATATATATATACACACACACATATATATAGTATATATATATACACAGTATATATATATATATATATATATATATATATATATATATACATACACTATATATATATATATATATATATATATATATATATATATATATATATATATATATATATATATACTGTGTATATATATATACTATATATATATATATATAAAATATGATTATTTATTTTAAATATCCATCCATCCATCCATCCATTATCTTCCACTTATCCGGGGTTCGGGTCGCGGGGGCAGCAACCGAAGTAGGAAGACCCAGATCTCCCTCGCCCCAGCGACCTCCACCAGCTCGACTGGGGAAACCCCGAGGCGTTCCTAGACCATCTGAAAGATATAATCCCTCCAGCGTGTCCTGGGTCTTCCCCGGGGTCTCCTTCCAGTTGGACTTGCCTGGAACACCTCCCTAGAAAGGCGCCCAGGAGGCATCCTAACCAGATGCCCGAACCACCTCAACTGGCTCCTTTCGATGCGGAGGAGTAGCGGCTCCACTCCGAGTCTCTCTCGGATGACAAAGCTTCTCACCCTATCTCTAAGGGAGAGCCCAGCCACCCTGCGGAGAAAACCCATTTCGGCCGCTTGTTTTCTTCTTGTTCTTTCGGTCATTACCCAAAGCTCATGACCATAGGTGAGGGTCGGAACGTAGATTGACGGGTAAATCGAGAGCCTTGCCTTGTGGCTCAGCTCCTTCTTTACCACAAAAGACCAGTATAGGGTCCGTATCACTGCTGACCCCGTGCTGATCCGTCTGTCAATCTCACGCTCCATCTTACCATCACTCGTGAACAAGACCCCGAGATACTTAAACTCCTCCACTTGAGGCAAGATCTGATCCCTGACCCAGAGAGGACTCTCTACCCTTTTCCGACTGAGAACCATGGCCTCAGATTTGGAAGTGCTGATTCTCATCCCAGCCGCTTCACACTCGGCTGCAAACCGATCCAGTAAGAGCTGAAGTTCGCAGCCTGATGATGCTAACAGGACCACGTCGTCTGCAAACAGCAGCGAAGTGATCCGCAGATCACCAAACTGGACAGCCTCCATCCCCTGGCTGCACCTAGAAATTCTGTCCATATAAATTATGAAATTATGACAAAGGACAGCCCTGACGGAGTCCAACCCTCACTGGAAACCAGTCTGACTTACTGCCGGCCATGCGAACCAAGCTCCTGCTTCGCAAATACAGGGACTGAATGGCCCGTAGTAAGGAGCCATGTACCCCATACTCACGAAGCACCTCCAACAGAATACCCTGAGGGACACAGTTGAAAGCCTTCTCCAGATCTACAAAGCACATGTAGACTGGTTGGGCAAACTCCCATTAACCCTCGAGAATCCTGGAGAGAGTGAAGAGCTGGTCCAGTGTTCTACGACCAGGACGAAAACCACACTGCTTCTCCTGGATCAGAGGTTCAACTATCAGTCGGACTCTCTTCTCCAGTACCCCTGCATAGACTTTGCGGGGGAGGCTGAGGAGTGTAATTCCCCTGTAATTGGAACACACCCTCCGGTCCCCCTTTTTAAAAAGAGGCACCACCACCCCCGTCTGCCAGTCCAGAGGCACTGCCCCCGATGACCATGCAATGTTGAAAAGGCGCGTCAGCCAAGACTGCCCCACAACATCCAGAGCTTTAAGGAACTCTGGGCGGATCTCATCCACCCCAGAAGCCCTGCCACCAAGGAGCCCTCTGACTACCTTAGTAACTTCACCCACAGTGATGGACAAGCCTCCTCCCGGGTCCTCTGACTCTGCCTCCTCTCTGGAGGGCATATTGGTGGGATTGAGAAGGTCCTTGAAGTATTCCTTCCACCGCCTAATGACGTCCCCAGTCGAAGTCAACAGTGCACCCCCTCCACTATATACTGTGTTGGTGGCACACTGCTTTCCCCTCCTGAGTCGCCTGACAGTTTGCCAGAATCTTCTAGGAGCCGACCGAAAGTCACTTTCCAAGGTCTCACCGAACTCCTCCCACACCCGGGTTTTTGCCTCTGCGACGCACCAAGCTGCAAATCGCTTGGCCTGTCGGTACCGGTCAGCTGCTTCTGGAGTCCCACAAGCCAACCATGCCTGATAGGACTCCTTCTTCAGCTTGACAGCATCCCTTACACAAGGCGACCACCACCGTGTTCGAGGGTTACCGCCACGACAGGCACCGACTACCTTGCGACCACAGCTCCTGTCCGCCGCCTCAACAACGGAGGAACGGAACATGGCCCATTCAGGTTCAATGTCCCCCACCTCCCCCGGAATGTGGTTGAAGCTCTGACGGAGGTGAGAGTTGAACATCTGTCTGACGGGTTCTTCTGCCAGACGTTCCCAGCAAACCCTCACTATACGTTTACGTATACGTCTGCCTGGTCTGACCGGCATCTTCCCCCGCCATCTGATCCAACTCACCACCAGGTGGTGATCAGTTGACAGCTCAGCTCCTCTCTTCACCCGAGTGTCCGAGACACATGGCCGCAAGTCCAATGACACAACTACAAAGTCGATCATTGAACTGCGGCCTAGGGCATCATGCCGCCATGTGCATTTATGGACACCCTTGTGCTCGAACATGGTGTTTGTGATGGACAAACCGTGATTTGCACAGAAGTCCAACAACTGAACACCACTCGGGTTCAGATCAGAGGGGCCGTTCCGCCCAATCACACCCTCCAGGTCTCACTGTCATTGCCCACGTGAGCATTGAAGTCCCCCAGTAGGACTACAGAGTCTCCAGGGGGAGCAGTTTCCAGTACCCACCCCACAGACTCCAAGAAGGCTGGGTACTCTAAACTGCTGTTCGGCGCATAAGCGCAGACAACAGTTAATACCCGTTCCTCCACCCGAAGGCATAGGGAAGCTACCCTCTCATCCACCGGGGAAAACCCCAACATGCAAGCGTCAAGCCGGGGGGTCACGAGAAAGCTCACACCTGCCCGACACCTCTCGCAAGCCCCTCTCAAGGAGATTGGACCCAGAACCCGAACTGTGCGTTGAGGTGAGCCAGACTATATCTAGCCGGTATCTCTCAACCTCCCGCACCAGCTCAGGCTCCTTTCCTGCCAGTGAAGTGATGTTTATTTTAAATATTATATAAAAAATGTAATTTTTTAAACTGTGAACTAATCAACACCATCACACATGCACTAAGTCAGTATTTTTAAGAGTTGTCATAATGAAACATGTTATGCTAAAAAAGCAGATTATAGCACAACTTATCACAATAATTAACGGACACACGACAGAGTTTTCACTCTGAAAAAAAAAATGGTAAAAGACATGAGGAACAGCAAAACACTGAATGGAAAGACTAATGTAAAAAAAAACCTGTGTCGGGGAAAGTAGTTGAGTAGCATAGTGCGTCCGATGTCCATGGTGTTGGCTCCTTCACTGACAATAATACAGTCTTTTGGCAGAAGTTCAGCTATGTGGTGAAATGCAATATAATAACTCATAGGTAGAGTAGCATGTAGAGCAAGAGCCTGCACAAGAAACATATTACCTTTAACCTAAATTTAAATAATTATTTTTTTAAAAAGTTAAAATGATACATGTGTACATTATACATATCTTTTCACCTTTGATATTTGGGCATTGGAAGCTATTTTTTCTCTTAGTACAGCCCACCACTCTGTATCTTCTGGATATTTCCAAGGGTCTGATCTCAGTCTTGTTATCAGCTAAAAAGAATTAACATTAATGTATTTGACAAAAAAAAAAAAAAAACAACCTTTAGCTGAGGAAAATTTTTTTTTGGAAAAAAAAAGTATCCAGGGAGCAGTAATCCATAATGACTTATTACTGAGTAATGCACAAGAGTAGCATCTCGTGGTCAAGTTTCCAAAGCTATCCTCTAATGGCTATCAACTTCCCACAAAGAAAATAGTTGACAGTCAGTAAGGAAAAATATATATTGTGTCATTTAACTATGAGCATAAGCATCTTGAACCTTTGACCTGTGTTCTGTGGTTAGATAAAACACAATTTCAACCTTATAGTCCCTTTTTTATTATATTTCCTTTTTATATTTATAAGAGGGATTCCTGCTCTTTACAGTATGGTAGCACTTAGGACGATGGTAGAAGTGCAACATCCTTAGATATTATTTTGAATATAAAGAAATAGGCATTCTGAGGCACTTTTTACTTTGTTTATGTTATAATTGTTGTAAATAAACCTATCCTGAGTGGTGTCAATTAAATATAAATGCAAAATTGCAAATTAAACTAGAAGAATACTGTGCACATATAACTTTATAACAATATTAAAAAGTAGAATGACGGGTAATATTAAACAGTTTACCTGGCTGACAACAGCCCTGACATCTCCCAGCAGTGCTGCAGCTGCAGTCACATTGTTACTCAACTCCTCTGCATTTATATCAACCTGCACAGAGGTAATCCAGCGTTTTCAATCATACCAAAACAAATCACAACTTTCATCATTTCAATCATCTAAACTGTAAGAAAAGTCCAGTCTTGACCTGGAATCCCGAACTACTAAAGCAAATTAGCAAGCACAGATTTCCTGATTACTTTGTTTTACCCACCTGAATAACTTTAACATGAGGACTGAATCTGGGAGGGAATCCAAAGTGCAATATCCAGTTTAGTCTTGCACCCACCAGTAAGATCACATCTGCCTGCAGCAGAGCTCTGGAAAAGAGAGATAAGCTTTGGTTGAACTTGCCTTATGACTATGCAAGTGTGTACACACAGCTGTG
This sequence comes from Corydoras maculifer, assembly GCA_019802435.1. Classification (NCBI taxonomy): domain Eukaryota; kingdom Metazoa; phylum Chordata; class Actinopteri; order Siluriformes; family Callichthyidae; genus Corydoras; species Corydoras maculifer. Next base: position 435,994 of record JAFMOD010001453.1, read on the forward strand.
ACACTAGTGGCATTGCTTAAATGTTCTCCATCATAGCTTTGGTGCCTCAAGGATTAAAAGCAATATGCACTATGTCAGTGCCAAATCTTTCCAACCAGTGGGATCTTATGTCAACCCGTAAAATGTCAAGTTGCATATAATAGCATTACATTTAGTGCCACAACAGTGTCATTACCATATTAATATCTGGTTTAACATGTGTGAGGTTTAGGAGTTACTTTTCAGGGTACCTCCTATATATACACCAAACTTCTTAACTTATTTTGTCTTCTATTTAATATACTTAAATACTTTCATTAGTTAAAAGGCAAATTTGTAAAAGCGAATAGCAAGTTTAATTTTCTGTTTATTGATGAATACACTATAAAAAAGTCCTAATATGAATGCAGGACACAGTGGGTAGTCCTGCCACCCAAGAACATTAAAAACATGGATTTGATTTCTGGGCAAATGGCTTAGATCCTTTCTGTGCAGAATTTGTATGTTTTCTCATTCTGTGTGGGATTGCTCTGGGAAGCACTTTTATCACACAATCCAAAGTCATGTAAGTTAATTAAACTAGAGATGCTACATTGGTTGTAGATGTAAATGTGATTTTGTGTTAACTTTCCTGTGCAGATACATAAACTAAAAAAAAAAAAAAATTATATATATATAAACAAAAAAATGATAAGTGGCTAAGAAAATAAATAAATGAAATCAAAGCAGGGCGGCTCGGTGGCTTAGTGGTTAGCACATTCGCCTCTCATTGCTAGGGATTCATGGTTCAAATCCCAGACTGGGTGGAGTTTTCATGTTCTTCCCGTGTCCGCGTGGGTTTCCTCCGGGTTCTCCGGTTTCCTCCCACAGTCCAAAAGCATGGATCAAGGTCAAATCAATTCTTTAAATTACCCCATGTATAGTGTGTTTGTGTGTCTGTCTGTGTGAGTATGTGCCCAGTGATAGATTGACGCCCTGTCCTGTTTGTATCTGCCCAGCGCCCGAAACGTTCTCCCTTGGATGGGCATGGGAAAACCTCCCGCGACCCTAGTACAGGACAAAGCGGAAGACTATGAATGGATGGATGTCAAAGCATTTTTTGTAAAAATAAATATGAACATGATTGTTAGAAGTATCAAAGAAAGTTAAGAAAAATAGTTCATTTAAGATAATTAAAAGTTTTCTTGTCATTTTTATCTTTTTCATTGTCATTCGGTAGCTCATTGGTAGCTCAGTGGTTTGGGTGTAGGTGTGTGGGTCCTTGAGCCAAACCCTAAACCCTCATTGCTTCAGTGTTGTTGTCCCTGTGTTCTGACCCGAGCCATCAAATTGGGATACTTGAAGTCGCTTTTTAATGATGGTTTATTGACTGCACACTTCAGATTTTTTCAGATTATTAATTCAGAATAATATTTAGTCTTCGCTGCATTGAGTGCATGTTTGTACTCAGTCACACTGTCCTTCCATGCAACCCTAAATACCTCTAATTTAGTTTGTCTCCATTTACGCTCCATGGTTCTAGTGGTTTGTTTTAGGGCGCTTGTTTGATCATTAAACCATGGAACGAGTCTTTTATCTTTAATCCTTTTTAGTTTAAGTGAAGCGACACTGTCTAAAGTTGCAGAAAACACGTGTTTAAGGTATTCTGCTGTATTTTCAAGTTCATCAGGTCCTGATGCTGGTTTAATGTTTAACTAGAGTAAATGTTGTAGGAATGACGCAGCAACAGAGGGAATGATTGTACGCTTCATATCATATTGCGGTTTAATGACTGGATCAATATTAATTTCTAAATTGTAGGTTATCAAATAGTGATCGGAGATGACCTCACTTAGTGGGACAATAGTTAAATTATTAATGTTAATACCATGTGATAAAACTAAGTCTAATGTATGTTTACAGCGATGTATTTTACCAACTACACTTTGAGTAATGCCCATGGAATCTAGGATTGAGTCAAAGGCAAATTTAAATAAGTCTAGTGGGTTTTCAAAGTGAACATTGAAGTCACCGACTATTAAGGCCTTGTCTGATGAGATTACTATGTTAGAGAGAAATTCACCAAATTCTTTAAAAAACTCTGTATATGGGCCGGGAGGGCGGTATATGGTAATAAGTTGCATTAGATTGGATTTATTCTTCAATGCAGATGAGCTGCTTATGTTGAGTACAAGAGCTTCGAAGGATACTTATTATTAAGTGTTACATTTATGTTTTCTTTATAGATCATAGCCACGCCACCTCCTCGTCCACTAAGACGTGGTTTATGAGCATAAGCATAACCAGGTGGAGAGGCATCATTTAATGCTAAGTATTCATTGGCCCTAATCCAGGTCTCTGTGAGATAAAAGACATTTAGGAAGTTATCAGTTATTATTTCTTGAACTAGAGCTGATTTTGATAAAAGTGACCTAATGTTTAATAACCCAAGTTTTAACTTAAGTGTTTTTTACATTACTTGAGATTGTATTGATATTAATGAGATTTTTTTGGCACACTTTTTGGACTCTTTTTGTTTTTTGCTCACTGCGATACTTGATAACTGTCTTAATGGTATGGAACCTAGTTATTGTGGGTGACGACTCCTGGCAGTTCGCAGGCAGTTGGTTAGGCCATTCTGTCTGCTGCCTGGCCTTGGCTCTGAATTGTCAATTTTTATTCCTATCTGAAGAAAAAACCCTACCGGCTATGTTATGTGACATGAGCGCAGCACCCTCCCGAGAAGGATGGATGCCGTCCCATTTCAAAAGGCCAGGCCTTTCCTCAAAAGTAGACCGAATATCAATAAAAGCAATGTTGTTTTCTGAGCACCACTTAGACATCCAACAACGTAGCGACCATAACCTGCTGTAGGTTTCGCCGCCACGCCTAATTGGTAGGGGACCAGAGACAACTACTTCATCAGATGTCATTGCAGCGGTTCCTTACACCTCTTTAACATTAGCCTTAGTAATCTCTGACTGCTTGAGACAAACGTCATTAGTGCCGACGTGGATAACTACTCTAGAGAATGAGCGTTTAGCATTAGCCAGCACTTTGAGGTTCGCCCTGATGTCTGGAGCCCTGGCCCCCGGGATGCACCGGACTATGGTTGCTGGGGTCTCTAAGGGGGTAGCGATTCGCACGTGTCTGAGCTGGGAGTCGCCAATAACCAGAGCACTTTTAGCAACCGGTCTCTTAGTGGGTGAGTCACTGAGTGGGGAAAACTGATTGGACATGTGGATCCTAGAAGAGTGATGCTCAGTTCTATGTGTACGTCGCCTGGTTGTCATCCACTCGCCCTGCTGCGAGGGCTCTAAAGCCGGAAATTTAGGACCTGATCCTGTGGCATTCGGGCTGGCTAAACTGGTCCCTGACACATCTTTACTAACATGATCCTGTTCTAATACCTGAATGCGTTCTTCTAGCACTGAAATCTTCTCTGTCAGACTAAGGACTAGGCTACACTTCTCACAGGCTGAATTATCAGTAATGTAAGAGGAAGACTGTCTGTACATACTGCACTGAGGGCACGCAACCAGAGGGGAAAGTGCCATTGTAAAGTTTCTATATAAATGAAGAAATAAACTTAGCTTCGGGTGGGTAGAGATTTAAGGTTATTTCCCGCTGTTACAGCTGATGATGAAACAAAGCAGCGGCAGCAGCTGGTGAACATCCAACCCTAGTGAATCTGGCTGTATTAGCGTCGAATGGAGGTTGAGTCCTGAAGGTTCTCACAATGCGGTGTGTGAAGATCAGCGTCGAGACCAATAAAATCCGATCCAAAAATCCAAACAGTTGAATCCGGCGACACAGATCAGGAGATGGCTCTTTTTATAAATATAGGCTAATATTTATAAACGAAGCGGGTAATAAATGCAGCGGTGTTGGTAGCAAACGTAACTAAATAACACTTAATTTAGTAGTTAAGCTTCTTTAGATGCTTTAGTGGCATCTAGTAGTGAAGTTGCAAATCAGACTCAGACTCCGAACAATGGGGTTGATGTTTTAGTGAATCCATCCATTATCTTTAGCTTAATCCTCTACTAGGTCACCCGCCTCATGCCCATCCAGGGGAGAACGTTTTGGGCGCTGGGCAGATACACCCAGGACAAGGCGTTGATCTCGCTTTGATATCGCTTGGGAAACACTCACTTACACAGATACACTCTATATAGGGCAATTTTGGAGCATTCACTTTACATTCATCCATGTATTTGGACTGTGGGAGGAAACCGGAGAACACAGAGGAAGCCCACGTGGGCACGGGGAGAACATGGAAACTCCACCCAGAGTAGGATTCGAACCGGGAATCCCTAGCACTGAAAGGCGAACATGCCAACCACTAAGCCACCATACCGCCCAAATATTTAAAATAAATAAATAAATAAAATTATAACATTTTGAATATAGCAAAATTTCAAAACTACATTCTAAAACTTGTGGATACAATGCACGAGAAGTTGTTCTACCCGAGGTTTTACTCACACTACTCAAAGCATTCATTTACAAAATATAGATACGATGTTTTGCCCATTTAAATGCATATACATACTTTATATTATTCTAAAGACCTTGTTGTGTTCCAAAATATCTTTGCCCCATTGTACAAATGCCTTTGTGTAAATATGAGATGACATTACATTTGGTCATATAGCATATGCTTTTATCCAAAGCGACTTACCAAGTATCCCAATATGGTTGGGGTCAGATCAGAGTACCCCTGGAGCAATGAGGGTTAAGGGCCTTGCTCAAGGACCAACATTTGTAACTTCAGTGGACCTGGGATTTGAACCTACAACCTTCGGAATGATGGCCCATCACCCTAAACACTAAGCTACCATGCCCCCATATTTGATTTATTAATAATATTTGATTGATAACTGAAATTTTGGGCATGTGCACAAGACATTTATACAGTGTGAAAACAAATATAAACATTCAGTCACACATGCAGGCGCATACACACCTGGAGCGGGCAGCTGCAACACATTTGGGATGATCATCAGGAAGAACTCCTTTCCCCATTGGAGTGGGAAGGAAAGGCATCCCACTCAATTCCACCAGCTCTTTAATCTCCTTCTCTGCTCGACCATATGCTGCACCTATACCACAGAACGCAGATAATTCATATAACAACTTAAATAACAAACCAAAAAACACCAATTACAACCTGATTAATAACACAATTTACTATTTACAGTGGGTTGCAAAAGTATTCATACCCCTTGAACTTTTCCATATTTTGTCACATTACAACCACAAACATAAATATATTTCACTGGAATTTAATGTGAAAGACCAACACAAAGTGGTATACAATTGTGAAGTGGAATGAAAGTTATACATGAATCAACAATTTTTTTTACAAATAAAAAACTGAAAAGTGCGATGTGCAAAATTATTCAGCCCCCCTGAGTCAATACTTTGTGGANGTCACAGAGCAGCTGTATTTGTACTGAGATTAGATTACACACAGGTCGACCCTTTTAAGTCATTAGCAGTCATCAGGCAACTTCTGAATGCAATTGGTTGCACTCAGGGAAAAGGGGGCTGAATAATTTTGCACATCGCACTTTTCAGTTTTTTATTTGTAAAAAAATTGTTGATTCATGTATAACTTTCATTCCACTTTACAATTGTATACCACTTTGTATTGGTCTTTCACATTAAATTCTAGTGAAATATATTTATGTTTGTGGTTGTAATGTGACAAAATATGGAAAAGTTCAAGGGGTATGAATACTTTTGCAACCCACTGTATATATTCATGACTTTACATCATGATGCACAATACAATTTTAAGAATAAAAAATAAAAAAATTTAAATTGCCAACAAATTAAAAAAAAACATCTAATCTAAGAATCTGAAAAACCAGAATAAATAATTGTTTAAACAAAGCATGTTATCTCTTTCTACACTTGGTAAAACATGGACATGAAACATGGATTTTTTTAAAATCATACAATTGTATTATATTTACACTAGTAAACCAGTAAAAGTGCCATAAACAGTCAAGGCTCAGTGATTCTTGTGAAGATTTTACATATCGTCTTATACACAAGGAGGAAAATCTGTGCGCGTTTGTGTGTTCCCTATACAAATCCCCATGGTTGCTTCAATTAGCATGACATTTTACATACTTACTCTTCGGGATTCTGCGGAGGTTTATATACTCTTTACAACCACCAAGGAGTGGCTTAAGGAGTGGCTTAATCTCATCATCTTTATGTATGTTGTGCAGAAACACCATTAGGTGATAGGTGACCAATAATAGTCTATTAATAAATGCTATTGTGTGCAAGGAAAGTTGGAGTTGGTTGATGTGGAAGTTGTTTTATTTATTTTCACACTTAGTTAAATAAAGTATGTTTAAAAAAAAAAAGACAAAAAAAAAAAACAAAAAAAAAAAACAGAAACATCATTACAAGCCCAGGCCAAGAAGGGGCCAGTAAATACATAATACTTAAAGACAAAAAAATAAAAAATAATATATAATATAATAATAATAATAATAATAATAATAATAATAATAATAATAATAATAATAATAATAAATACCTAAATAATTTTAAGGTAAGACTTTTACCTATAATAGATAATTATTAAACTGTTTATATTTGTATTCAAGTAACAGGTCTAAATAAAAGAAAGGTTACTTCAGCTTTACCTTTGCCAATGATCAGCAGTGGTCTTTGGGCCTGTTTAAGCACCATAACAGCTTTGGAGATTTCCTGATTGCTAGCAAGGCTTATAGGAGGAATAGGGCAGCAAGAAGGAAACCTAAAATAAAAAACCCAAAGGATCTATACAATAAATTGTTAATTGTAAAAGTTTTAGCCCCTCATATATGATTAACCTGCAGCAAAAGACAAAAATCTGTCACCTGACATTTTGAGTGTTCACAGTAGCGTTCACCATATCTCCGGGGATGTCTATGTAGCATGCTCCTGGACGGCCATAAATACTACTCCTTACAGCCTTATAAAAGTAATGCCAAAAAAAAAAAAAACCTAAATAAATAAACATTCACTTTACCAAATTTCTGTGGACAAATTATAGATATTTTGAGCCTGGCTGTTCAAAGTGTTGTGTATTTTGAGATTACTGTAGTTTTTCTGTTAGCCAGAACCATTCTCATCGACACAGTGTTGTGTTACATTTTAATAAGTTCATTTAAAGACTTTTGTCTTAAAATTATAGGATTAGCTGTCAAAGAAATGTCAACAAGAAGTGTCTGACACCAACAATTACGATATTATTAAATTCAGATCAGAAATTTCATTTTCCTCATTTTGCTGATGTAAATATATTATAGTATATATGTTAAATACATTTTGCTGATTTAAGGTATATATTGAATATACCTTAAATTGTAAGTTTATGCTTTACCACGTGGTTAATTCATAAGAGCATTTTATAAATGAGTAGGTGTGTGTGTTACATAGACATCACCTTTTCTACCACAGCTGGTATCATGGTTAGGTTGCCAGGTCTAGCCGAAAACTTGCTATACAGCCGACAAGCTTCTACCTGATTTTTTAGCAAGAAAAGAAAAGTAACAGCCATAGCAACAACTATTTTTTTGATTAAGAAAAAATAAAACAATTTGCAAAACATACCTGAGGAAATTCCTGAAAGGCACCAGTGGTTTCTTGATTGCGATCAGATGAACCACCAATCACTATTACAGGCCTGTAATTAAAATGGCATAAATTAGAGCACATTACACTTACAAATACACTCTTTTCTGTATTAAATATTGTTAAATACAACTTTACCAGCAGTTCATGTTAGCATTTGCCATTCCACCAAGTGCATGGATTAATCCAGGTCCTGAAACAACCAGACAAACTGCAGGACTGCAGCAGGGAAAAAAAAAATGCTGGTGAAGACTGATGCACATTATTGTTATAGATGTAACATAACTTAAAGTGGACACATACTGGCCAGTCAAGTACCCGATTGCAGAAGCAGCATAACATGCCTATTGGAAATAGTAAAAAATAAAATAAAAATAAAATAAAATAAAAAGTTAATTGCTGGGCAACTGTGTATATCCCTCTATTGCCCAATTTTCATATGGGGCAGAAAATATTTTAAATAAAAACATATTTGCTTTTTCATAAATAAACAAAATATAACTCCTGTTTGTTGACATAATTTAATTCACTAGTTCAAAAAGTAATAATATTAAATTCTTGTTTGGACACTTAAATTACATGTTGTGCTAAGTTTCCAAGTGATAATAAATCAACACAAACATCCATTACATATATTTTCCAAAAACCAATATGAATAATTACAATTTAGGCTAAATTTGACAATATTACAGGTGCTACAACTTTTGTACAGGACACATTATTTTCAAATGTCCATTTTTTTACCAAAATGGTTAACTCAGTAAATTAATAGGTGCTGACATTAAAATGTAATTTTGCCCTTGAACGTTTTAAACGGTTTGCAAACTTTTGCAGAACACTGCACATTTTTTCTATTTTCTGAACTCAAATTTACAACATAAACCCAAGTCTGTATTTTGTTTAATTTGCTTAAATGGTCATTATTTCAGTTTTATAAGTGTAAACCTGTTCTGCAGTGATGCACTCTTACCGCTTGCTCATTGCGCATTCCCACATACTTGATGCCCACAGCCTGGGCTGCCATGGCAACTTCAATAATAGGCACCCCAACAATGCCAAACATGTACTCAACATTCTGCAACAAATACATAAAGGCTAAACAACAAAAGTCTTAAAAAATCTAGTAATACACAGACAACAATATTAAGTGCTTTAAAAAACACAGTAACACATAATCCAAAAAAAAAAATTAGCTATTACATAATATTTAGGACAGACATGTTATCCCAGGTGTGTCACGGTGGTTTAGTGGTTAGCACGTCTTGCCTCTCAGCATTAGGGATTCCGATTCAAGTCCTAATTTTCCATGTTCTCCCTGTGTTTATGTGGGTTTCTTCCATGCTCTCCGGTTTCCTACCTTAGTCCAAAAACATGGATTCAAGGTAAATTGAATTGTGTTTTGTGTGTGTGTGTCTGTGTGAGTGAATTTGCCCAGGGATAGATTGGTGGTCAAAACGTTCTCCCCTGGATGGGCATGGGGAATGCCCCTGTGACTCAGTACATTTACATTACATTACATTACATTTAGTTATTTAGCAGACGCTTTTATCCAAAGCGACTTACAAATGAGAACATTATAAGTCAGAAGTTATGGAGAAAACCAACTATACTGTAAATTCATCAAACCTGATTGTTATTTGATGCTGCACTGATTGTGAAAGGTGGGATACCGGCAAGTATTCTGTTTTTTCTAAATTTAATTTGAGAGGACAGGCCTTGGTCAAAACAGATATGTCGTTGAGGCAAGCAGATTTGAGATAGTGGTGTCGTCAGGGGCAAAAGAGAGATGAAGTCAGCATAGCAGTGGTAAGAGAAACCATGCATCTGGATGACTGTGCTCAGTGATGTCATGTATAGTGAGAAGAGGAGAGGACCATGTACAGAGCCCTGAGGCACACCAGTACGTACTTGGTGAGAGTTAGAGATCTCCCCATTCCATGGCACTTTGAAGGTCCTTCCTGTGAAATAGGATCGAAACCATTCAAGTGTCGTATCAGAAAAGCCTCAGTGGAGGATTAAGCAGAGGATAATTAATGAATGTTATCCCAGAGGATGCATTTGTGCACACTTGATCAGAATGTATTGTATGCACAGACTTATATTCATTCCCACCACGACTGAGGGGCAGTCATAAGCTTGTGGTTAAGAACCAGTTTTGGGATCTAAGGGTCCCCGGTTCGATTCCTGTTCGATACATTTTCACCGGTTGCATCTTCACTCAGTGTGTATATATGTGTGTGTTTCATTGTTAAACGGGGAGAACAACTTTCTTTGTGTGTATATGTGCGCACAATAGCCAAAATAAATCACTCGATCATCAACTATCCAGCCATCCATTATCTTCCGCTTTATTCTATGTTAGGGTCGCAGTGGGGTTCCCCATGCCCTTCCAGGGGAGAATGTTTCAGGCGCTGGGCAGATACACCCAGGAGAGGGCGCCAATCTATCGCTGGGCACACACTCACTCACTCGCACAGACATACACACACTATATGGGGCAATTTGAAGAACTCAATTGACTTGATCCATGTTTTTGGACTGTGGGAGGAAACCGGAGAACCCGGAGGAAACCCACGCGGAAACGGGGAGAACATGGAAACTCCACCCAGATGGGGATTCGCTGAGAGGGGAACGTGCTAACCACTAAGCCACCGTGCCGCCCCACTCACAACTATATAATATTTATATACACGTAGCTTCTGAATTGGATCAAGTCTAACGCACCTCATCTTAACAGCCCGCCACACAACTTATGAAAGAAACCAGTCGTTCAACCGAAAACAAAACGTGCATAACAGGTTAAAATCCACCCCACCACACACACACAATAAACAGTTCAACTCGTTTCGTGTCTCTTGCAAGGTTCATCAGGGCAAGTGTTGCAAAACTGTGCTAAAAGCTTTCTATGTAAGAAAATAACAAAGCCTGAACTGTACAGTCAGAAGGGCTTAATGTTATTAACTTCAGATTGTGTATAATAAGTATAAGAAAGGTAACAAAGTGACATTCGAATCCACGGCCATTTCATTCTGTTCAAACAGTTTAATTACCGACATGCTGAACTTTAACCTGGTGAAGTCATCTTCAAAAAAACACTCGTTATTATCTAGCTGGCGTCACATACACAAAGTTAAAGACTAGCGATCTAAGCAGCTACATTTACAATCATTTATTTAAGTGCTTTTAAATCACACTAACCTGGGATTTAAGTGCTTTTGCAATCAGCTGCGCTCCTGTGACTTCCTCCATGACTTACTATTGAACCTACAGCAAAAAGAGCACAAAAGCGCGTGCACACGGGCACCCCAAGGCAGATCATTTCTGCCCAACAAATACGCAGTGAAAGAAATACCATTAGTTCTCAATGAAAAGTGACCTGTGAGCAAATAAACAATTGCTGGAAATAAATGTCAATAGAAGAATAATAGAAAATAGAATAAACTAATGTTACATTCTCGGCGGCACGGCGGCTTAGTGGTTAGCACGTTCGCCTCTCAGCACTAGGGATTCTTGGTTCCAATCCCCATCTTGGTGGAGTTTCCATGTTGTCCGCGTGGGTTTCCTCCGGGTTCTCCGGTTTCCTCCCACAGTCCAAAAACATGGATCAAGTCAATTGAGTTCACAAAAAGTGTGTCTGTGTGAGTGAGTGTGTGCCCAGCGATGGATTGGCATCCTGTCCTGGGTGTATCTGCCCAGTGCCTGAAACATTCTCCCCTGGATGGGCATGGGGTACCCTCCCGACCCTAATATAGGATAAAGCAGAATATAATGAATAAATGTTACTCCACTATACTATGTGTCAGTACTGTAGCAGTAAAATTAAATGATTATACCAATTATTATTTTTAAACAAGGACTTCTATTTAAAAAAAATCCAGGGCCATAGTCCAGCATTCATCTAATGAAACCTGTTAATGTATGATAAATAAATAAATAATACAATTTATTAGACTCTCAAATGATTATATAATGTACTATTATATTACATGAATAAAGAATCTAATAATTATGTACCTACTCTTATCACAATACCACAACCCACTTAAAGTTTATTAATCACTTTCCCAACTTTCTGTATTGTTTATTCTATAAATGAAATTATTAAATGCACCGACTAGGAATATATCTGCTCGATTAGAGAATCTTAAAATGATAATAGAAAGGTCAGTGGAAGGACTGTGGAAATTATTAATCCAGGGAGACTTCATGACAGTTAGAAAAATATTCAACACACTCCACAATTTACCTTTAAACTTTGTATGGAGGGTTACTGATAATCTGTTCTATAAAAACTTTAGACTTCAGATACAAATTACTGTCATTCAGATTTTAAAACAGATACATATACATGGTTGGACACAACCAGGCTACTTACATACTCTATATGTTCTGATTGGAAAGGGGAGGTAAATAACAAAGGTAAATTTCCAATGTTTAAGTCACAGGACTGTGTAAAATGTGATGAAAGTGTGTGAAAGTTGTAAACCATCTATGTATTAGATTATTATTACTCCATTAGAGATTCTAGCCCAAACCATGATACTACCACTGCCATATTTTATAAACTTTAGGTTTAGCGATGAAATAAAATAAAGGTGAAATTAAGATAAAGGTGAAATTAGTGTTGTGTTTTTAATTAACCAGGTCTGAGTGAAACAGAAAATTCTAAAGGGTTGCCAAAATTTCAAGCATTTATGTAGATTTGAGGCAGAACATAAACCTAACACTGAGATTATGATGATAATGATGACACAAATACAAAATACTGGTAAAAATATAAGAATGGAAGTTAAACATAAATTAATTCAATTTTTAAGTAAAAAAAACAAAACACAGAGATGCTCATGCTTACCAGCATTTAGCTTTTTGGATTGCTAGATGTCTGGCTTTATGGAAACCACCAGCACTGCCACTAAGGTCATTGCAGTCAAATGCTAGTCAAAATAAGATTCATACAAGTAAAAACTATGGATCCTCCTTACGCCTTGAAACATTTTCTTTAAATAAGAATATAGCATTTGCTTAAATGTTTGACTGTTGATTAGTAGTATTGGTGCGGATAAGATTACTGCTCTTGCTGTTGCTCTTACCCTTTTATGCACAAGACATGATGCTCATTAAAAATGTGAGTCTTGAACACTGGTATTTCCTTCTAAAGCAAATGTCAAGTGTTGTACTTCCCAGCAAGTAACACTTAATTAGGATATAACAAGAAACGACCTTTAAAAGGTATGTAAATAATGCTGGACAACAATGTGCTACAATGAATAGGAATGGGTTTGAGAAGAGTATGGATTTACAATTATCAGTTAAAAATAGTAAAAAAAAAAGTCAATATAAACACATTTAATTTAAAATGAACTAAGATTTGATGAATGACAATTATCCAGACGACATTTATGAAAATAGTTAAGTTAAATGGGTTGTAAATCTGCTTGTTTTAGTTAATTCTTCTTGAAGAAACTGCTTGAGCTCTGCTGGATGGTGAACAGTAAGTTACACCTTTATAATAAAAAAAACGTTATTACTTAACAGGAGAAAAAAAAAAAATAAATAAAAAAAATTAGGGTACATCCAGTGTGGGTTGTGTCCTGGAGCTCAACTTTACTGTGGGTGGAATTCCTCACAGTGATGGCCCAATATGGATTTTACTTAAAGATGACCATGATTTCTTTATAAACAAAGCGTCAATTATTTTAGAACACCATTCATGTATGATCATCCTATTACAAATCACGTTACTTCAAATTGATTGTTTTAGCGTAAACTAGAAATGAATGGCAGATTGACAACACTGCCATAGTGCACTACCAAGTTTTTCCAGTAGCTGTATTAGTTACTGCTGTTCAATAGAAGCAGTGTCAGAGTAGCCACTAAACTATGTGAAGGAGTATTAATTTGGTTATAAGCAATATCTGCAGTATGCACTTTGCATTGCTTCTACACATTGCTTATTTAAATTATTCAGGCAGTATTTATGAATTAAACACATACAAATAATATTTTGACACTTAAAAACCAAGACATCAAATCACATTTCTTTATTCAGTTTACCATAAAATATACAATAATCTCTTGGGCTGGATAAATGATGCAGAGTAGCCACTATGTCATTATTCTCCTGCCTGTCCGGCACAAACGGACAAGAACGAAAATGCCAGTGCTCCTTTCACTCAGCCAGCATAATGAATTAAACATCTCCAGTTTCAAATCATTCCAAATTCTGTCACATGAAACAAACTTTTTTTTAAAGACTACAGAGTTGAGTGGTTTCATTAGCTAATCAAAACAAGACCCCAAAAAACTGATATGAGCCAGGAAAATATATACTGTTGATATTCATTTCACCCTACAAAGATCAGATGCTGTACCACTGGTTTCCACAGTGTTCTTCATCCAGAGCAAAGCATACTGGGAACATTTTGCTTTAAGTCTGGTTTCAGTGCTTTTCATAGTGTTTTACATGTGCATCAAAGTTTTGTAATGCACCTAGCGCTCGCTTTCCTGCGTCGACACAGCGATATGTGAAGGCACAAAAGATGAATTATGGAAAATAAAAATAAATATAACAGATAAAAGGAATAATTTATTTTTAAAGAGGAGACATTAATGGACTTCTATACTATAACGCTTAAAGCGTTATTATGCCATATATATTTTTTCGCCACTGGCCTTCTAAAATTTAAAAACATTAGGAAAATGGTATGATCTTTTTTTAGCAAGCAGGGCGACAGAGGACACACATGTAATAAAAACCTTTTTAAAAATAAATCTCTTACTCCTTTTGAATATTAGTGAAAGTAAATGTGCAGATCACATCACATTGAAAGCTTTACTTAAGCTCCATTTAAGGGACAATACAAAATCTGAACTCCAGTGGGAGAGGTCAAAATCAATTAGCATTTAACGGCACCAACATTTTTACCAGTTATTAATTGCACCTAAACTTTGGTCCCCTGGTCACATGCTGATGATTCATGATACTTTATTGCCATGTAGAGATGTAGCACTTCTGATTAGGCTGTCCAGAGCTTTTCAGGAGGTGGGCCACTGCGCTGAGAGATGCAGATGGTACACGGTTAAAGAAACAGCATCTGCTGAAGGGCAAGAGGGCAGCAGTTCAGAGTTGAACAGATTGATGGTTGGGGGAAGGGGTGATGCAGACTGGACCAACCTACAGGTTCAGAAAATGTGTAAGAGACAATTAAGGCTCTGTGCAGTAACTGGCTGCTTGAGCCAGACTGCCTGTAGGTGATTAAGACGGCATGTGACTTCATCCTCCTGCACCACCGCCCTTAGTAGGTCTCTGAGTCCGAATCATTAAGCTCGTCCTCCTTGTAAAAGCCATGATGGTGCCGCATGCTGTTCAAACTGCAGTAGGAGCTGTGTCCGCTGCACAACATGGGCAAACTGTCAAACGTGGCACTCTTGGCAGGGCTGGTGTAGTGGTTGATGGCACCAAATGTTAGGCTGGAAACCGAGCCAATGCTGGGTGACACTGGCATCATGGTCGCCAGGATGAGAGCCAGGCAGTCTGCAACATCTTTGTTAGGGGCACAGGCCAGGGCTGGGGTGTAACCTGAAAAGAATTTTAGGACACATTACAGAAAACTTTGTGTTTCTTTGCCCATTAGATTTGTTTCAATAAATGACCAAGCTTAGTGAAAGATGAAAGGTAAACTAATACCCTAATAAGTTTTTATAATTTAATAATAATAATAATATGAACTTTATTTAATACTAA
This sequence comes from Corydoras maculifer, assembly GCA_019802435.1. Lineage (NCBI taxonomy): Eukaryota > Metazoa > Chordata > Actinopteri > Siluriformes > Callichthyidae > Corydoras > Corydoras maculifer. Next base: position 451,340 of record JAFMOD010001453.1, read on the forward strand.
GTATTATGGGTTAGAAATAAAACTTTTATTCACTAAAGTAGCATTAACCTACTTGGTTATGAACACAAAGGAACTATGATTACAAAATTCTGTTTTAACTAATGGTCATTACTATTCATTCATTAATTCATTATCTTCTGCTTTGTCCTATATTAGGGTCGCGGTGGGGTTCCCCATGCCCATCCAGGGGAGAACGTTTCGGGTGCTGGGCCGATACACCCAGGACAGGGTGCCAATCTATCGCTGGGCACACACTCACTCACACAGACACACTCTAAATTGGGCAATTTTGAGAATTCAATTAACTTGATCCATGTTTTTGGACTGTGGGAGGAAACCGGAGAACCCGGAGGAAACCCACGCAGACACGGGGAGAACATGGAAACTCCACCCAGATGGGGATTCGAACCGGGATGTGTGTGTGTGTGTGTGTGTGTGTGTTTCAAAGAAATACACACACACACACACAAAATTGTATTTAGATAATTTTTTATTTAGTTCAGTTCTTACCATTTTCATCTACAGCTTGAACACTTGCACCTTTGGCCAACAGCTCCTGTACAACAACTGTCAGCCCATTTCTTGCAGCCACATGTAGCGGCCTAAATACAGCAGAATGTCAGATTAATTAATTAATTAACTTTAATTAAATCTATTTTGTCAAGGAACAAGGATTAAAAATGATCAAAAATCATCTCTGTAGTGATATACAATTCAAAAGCTAGCAATCTTAAAATGGCTATACAATGAAATCCTATAAAAAACGAGATCTGCATTTGGGTAAACAGATATTTTATTCACTGCCAAATTAAAAATAGTACTATTGTTTGGCAACATGGAAGTAATCTAAACAGACCCAGTCTATATTAGTCTATAACTGACAAAGCTGTTTTATGCCATGCGTATTTCATGAATAAGTCATTCTAAATACCCTGTTTTATAGAGATCACATAGGATTCGTGAAAGGTCAACCAATAGTAATTAAAAAAGATGAACAGCAGAACCTCTTTTACATTTCAAGAAAACTTTTTTCCTCAGCAAACTACATTATAGTAGACTCGCTCATATTGACTGTGTTTTCAGCATTTTAAAGTCAGAGGTTGGCAACTTATAGGAGGCCATTAAAAGCTCCTTTAGGTGTTTTCTGCTCTATTTGCCAATATAGTATAATCGCTACATAGCCATTTAGTTTTTTGTGCCTAGTAAAATAAAAAAGAATGTTTAAGTAAAACAATGATTTAAAAAAAAAAAATATATATATATATATATATATATATATATATATATATATATATATATATCCCTGTAATTCTCTAGTATACATACATACGAGTGTCACACATACGTTTGTAAAGCTGCATTAGTGGAGTTGATGAGATTCCTGTCTACGATCTTCTCCAAGATTAACAAGGCACTGGTCTCATGTCCCTAGTAAAAGAAGAAGTAATGAAACCCAATTAAAGTACATTTACTACATTTTACGCATTCAAACATTATGCTTTTATTCAAATTATATCACAACTTGTTGAGTGGTGTTAGAGCACAGGGTCGGCCATGATACCTCTTTGTTATAAGTAGCTATGAAACTATAAATTAACCTCCAGACATTTAGATTGATAGCCCAACATGCTAACCAAAAAGCTACCACACCCAGTCTTATGTAGGTATTGAAAATTCTATAGAATATTTACAATACATATACATATTAGTTAAGAGGAGTTAGAACTTGAGAATCAACACTTTAAATAGTGGGTTTAGACATTTTGGTTTGACCGCACACTGTGTAAATGTGGTTGTGACTGACCTTACTGCAGGCCAGGTGTAACGCAGTGTTTTTGTGTGTATCCTGCAGGGTCAGGTCTGCTTTTGCAGTGCTTACCAACAGTTCTGCCAAAAAAATGTAAACAGTCAACCTAAACAGTGGCTTTGTTGTAGCCATCTAAACTGTGGCCATCTACAAATTAAAGACTTCAATATAGAGATATCCTACCAACAGCATTTGTTTGGCCATTTTCAGCAGCCATCATGAGTGGGGTTTTACCAGCAGAGTCCACACAGTTTACCTGGGCATTGTGGCCCAGCAGAAGTTGTAGACACTCAATGTGATCAGTAAAGGCTGCAGCGTGGAGTGGTGTCCTACAAGAGATGAAATCCAAGATTTTCCTGTAAAACGCTTGCATTTCATTCTACACAAATTATTGTTCAACACCATGAGGAACAAAGATGATAACAAGCCTGGCTTACAATGTCTGAAATTTGTGACATTTATTTGAAAAACCCATCTCTTTTTCCATTGGTTAGCCTACCTGTTTTTTGAGTCTGCAGCATTGACTATTACAGGACCCAAGGTATCAATCAACATTTCGGCTGCTCCCTCATTGTCATTGATTCTATAAATTAGAACGAACAAATGAATGTATGCTAATAAATAGTTGAAACCATCCTAATTAGTTTTAAAACAGACTAATAAAGATTTACACGGCACAATGAAGTGGGCTGAACTGGTTGCCCTCTGCTTTGTGGAACAGCTCCTGTTCCAGCAGCACCTCAACACAAGTGTCGTGACCTGGAAAGAACAATAGAAAATTTAAACTCTCTAAAAATCACTTTTGAATATTTAGACAGATAAAATGACTGAAATAAAAAAAAATATTTTATTAATCACCATTGTAACAGGCCCAGTGCAGAGGTGTGTAACCCATGTGATCTGTAACAACAGGAACAGAATCCAGCGATTGAGCTGCATGGAGCAGACCACCCAAAACCCCAACATGGCCACACGCGGAGGCCAAATGCACAGGGGAACGTCCTCTACAGTCCCGCACCATGAAACTGGCATTGTGCTGTAGCAAAGCTTCTACGCACTCTTCATGGCCTGTTACTGCCTATGGGAATAGAAAAACTGTAAGTGACTTCACTTTAACAGAACAAAATTTTTAGCCCAACGCACAAACTCTTGAGGGAGATGGACAGACCCAAATGTTTTTAAATTAGTTTTAGGACCCTTTAAAGCTTAATAGTTTGAGTACAAGATAAGTGTGATCTAATACCCCTCTGTGTAGAGCAGTTCGACCCCACTTGTCTTTGGCTTCGACGCTGGCTCCTTTGTTCAGTAAAGAGTAAACACAGTCAGTGTGCCCACTTAACACTGCCAGCATCAGAGGAGTCCTAAGAAACAACAGCAGATGAATTATAGTTTTGACAAGTTTGTACAGAGCCACTCACATGAGATCAAGTAATCAGTCTAAAACAGGCACATCAAACATTATGTGTTTATATTACATGAAACCATTTAAAAAGACTGTTTTAACTATACTACATGACAGTAATGAGATTCCAACATAGTTTGATAAACAGAACTGCATAAGCCATTAGAACTGCTTAAAATTACTTTGAAACATTTTATGACATCATAAAATAAATATAACTGCAGTGAGTAACTTACTGCCCCATTCCATCCTGGATGTCAACTGCACTATGAAGGTCAGTATTTCCAATCAGTAAACGCAGGCAGTCTGAATGTCCATTTGTAGCTGAAATGGAGAACAATTTTTGAACCAGATTGGAAATGTCTAAACATTATTAAAAAATATATTTCTGCTTCACCAAAAAAAAAAAAATATTGAAGCAGCGTCTTCCACAAGTGCTGATCAAACAACAATTTCCCAATAAATATTAAGATACAAGAATGTCTTTTATTGATGCAGAACATAATCCTGTAGTAGTTCCATTTTTGTTTATCTGCAATTCCGCTGTTGTTGGTAATTGACTGATACACACGTGGACAAAATTGTTGGTGCCCCTCGGTTAATGAAAGAAAAACCCACAATGGTTAGAGAAATTACTTGAATCTGACAAAACTAATAAATAAAAATGTTATGAAAATTAACCAATGAAAGTCAGACATCACCTTTTAACCATGCTTCAACAGAAAAAAAATAATAAACCCATGAAACAGGCCTGAATAGAAATAAAGGTTTTATTGTAGCCTGCACAATTTCAAGACACCCTGTGCCAGATGCAGCAAAGCAGCTCCAGAACATAACAAAGCCTCCTCCAAGTTTCACAGTAGGGGCAGTGTTCTTTTCTTGATGTGTTTAATTTTTCCACCTGTAAACATAGATCTGGCGCGTGATTGGCAAAAAGCTCCATTTTTGTCTCATCTGTCCATACTGGCTTTGGGGCTTGTAAACATGTAAAAGGCAAAATTCCAGTCTGCCTTTTTTATGATTTGTTTTCAACAATGTTATCCTTGGTTGTCTTCCACTTTGTCCACAAGGCCACTTTGGCTCAAACAACAAAAGGTGCAATATGATATACACTGATATTTCTTAAGCTTCAAGTTCACCTTTAATCTCTTTAGAGGTTTTCCTGGTCTCTTTTGTTAACATTTGTATTATTTGTGCCTAAGATTTGTCATGAATTTTCCTCCCCCGGCCACATCCAGGGAAGTTGGCTACAGTCCCATGGATCTAAAATTTCTGAATAATATGTGCAACTGTAGTCACATGAAACAAGCTGCTTGGTGATGGTCTTATTAGTTTTAACATGCTTGTCTATCATTTTCTTTCTAATCTCCTGAGACAGCACATTCCTTTGCTTTCTTTGGTCCATGTTGACACACCATGTCACAATATATATGCCCACTGACAGATTATAAGATTGCAGACACCTATGATGCTAATTATTGGCCACAGTTTGATTTGACATGTCCTGTTGGTCACATTATTTTTTATCATTTTTGTCCAGGCCTGTTCAATGAGTTAAATTAAGTTAAGATTTTTTATTTATTATTACTTTTGTCAGATTCAAGTTATTTCTGTGATCACTGGGTTTTTTTTTCATTAGCCAAGGGGTATCAATCATGTCCACGTGTGTATTTAATAATTCATGTTTAACACATCGTTAAAACCATGCACATTCACCACAGACTTATTTCGCATTAGTAATGGTTTATCCACTCTAAAGTAAAAGTCAATAAGTAAAGATGCATGAAATCAAATCGTGTTATTATTATTATTATTCTTGGCCAATACTGTGATGATACAAAAAGAAAACTTAAACCAAATGCTTTTGGAACAATTAAAAAAGGTTTAGTCGAGCATAAAACCACATAGTAAGTCAGAAATAATGATCAGAAATCCACCAAGACGTGGAATCAAAATTAGAACAGCACAATGTCAAAGCTGTGATTTCAGTTTCACATTATTAACCTAACACTGGGTACCTGCAGCATGGATTGGGGAACGTTTGTGTGTGTAGTCTTTGACGAGAATGGAGGCTCCTTGATTAATAAGAACATCCACACACTCCACATGGCCTTTATACGCAGCCAGGTCCAGTGGTGTGTGACCCTGTGCTGTTCTTACGTCAAGATCCAGCAGAGACTGCACCAGTACCTCCAGAGCCTGGTGATGTCCATGATATGCCTAATAAAACACAGCATTACTGTAGCCTCTAAAATTTTATGAACAGGTAAAAATGTGTTACTGTTATATTAATAGAAAAAGCATTTAATAAGGGATACAGTACAAGCATACTGAAATGTGTCAAGTGCTATAATGTTTAAAAGTCAACTTAATGCACCTGTTCAACTTAAATGATCTTAATATAGAAAGAACAAACATCTCCTTAGTGACAACTACCAATGTTGCTATTTGAAATGTATAAAACATACATTAACAGAGCTGAACCTTTTCCAGTCTTTATAGTCACATTTCAATAAATAAAGTCTTATTATTCTTGGAAACTTATTTTTTTATTATCTTTAGTTTTCCCCAAACTGGGAAGCTAATTTCTAACTGATTGTGCATTAACGTGAAATTTAAATTTAGACACAGTAAGACAGGTTTGTGTGTTAGTGTTGTATGTAAAGTATACAGTACACCCAAATAACCAAGCCACTTTTATTATGCATAGTTCTGTGTCCTCACTAGGGTAGTAAAATATAAAAAGCATTTAAAAAAGAAAATCTGTTCATGTTACCAACGGTTATATCAACAATGTGAAGGTTACCCCAAAGCATTTGTTATTTTTAATGAATTTCATTACAAAACCCATTAATACAGAGTGTGGTTCTGTTGTTGCTCTTATTTAAACACATTTAGGCTCATACTCACAGCAAGGTGAAGAGGGCTGACTGGAGCACGTACATCAGAATCATTCAGTATATCTGTCCCTGAGGTCTCCATAAGCTTAAAAAAAAAACAAAAAAACAAAGACAAATCACAGAACAATTTTTTTTTATCACTGCCATGTTACAAAATTAGATTTTCAGAACATCACTACAGTCATGGCCAAAAGTTTTGAGAATGATACAAATATTAATTTTTACAAAGTCTACTGCTTCTGTTTTTATAATGGCAATGGACTGATATTCTGCAAAAGGTACAGGAAGTGGACTGCTGAGGACTGGGGTAAAGTAATTTTCTCTGATGAATCCCCTTTCCGATTGTTTGGGACATCTGGAAAACAGCTTATTCGGAGAAGACTAGGTGAGCGCTACCACCAGTCTTGTCTCATGCCAACTGTAAAGCATCCTGAAACCATTCATGTGTGGGGTTGCTTCTCAGCCAAGGGAATTTGCTCTCTCACAGTCTTGCCTAAAAACACAGCCATGAATAAAAAATGGTACCACAATGTCCTTCGAGAGTAACTTCTCCCAACTATCCAAGAGCAGTTTGGTGATCAACAATGCCTTTTCCAGCATGATGGAGCACCTTGCCATAAAGCAAAGGTGATAACTACATGGCTCAGAGAACAAAAATGAAATTTTGGGTCCATGGCCTGGAAACTTCCCAGATCTTAATCCCGTTGAGAACTTCTGGTCAATCATCAAGAGACGGGTGGACAGACAAAAACCTACACATTCTGACAAACTGCAAGCATTGATTGTGCAAGAATGGACTGCTATTAGTCAGCATTTGGTCCAGAAGTTGATTGAGAGCATGCCAGGGAGAATTGCAGAGGTCCTGAAGAAAAAGGGTCAACACTGCAAATATTGACTTGCTGCATTAACTCATTCTAACTGTCAATAAAAGCTTTTGTTACTCATAATATGATTGCAATTATATTTCTGTATGTGATAAAAACATCTGACAAACACACAAAAACCAGAGGGCAGCATATCATGTGAAAATATAATATTTGTGTCATTCTTGAAACTTTTGGCCATGACTGTACATTGGCAAAATAAATAATTTAAAAATAAAAACTTACTACATCTAAAGGAGTTTCACTTGCAATCTGAGAATGGAGGGAAAATAAAGAAAATAAAAATACACACAAATAGATTTTGTAACAATGATAATCATTAAGCAGTTTGGGATTGTTTTTACCAGTTCCAGACAAAGTCTGTGTCCATAGGCGGAGGCATAGTGCACGGCATTGTAGCCGCGAATGTCCCTGATCCCTGGGTTTGCATCGTTTCTTAGTAAAAACTCCAGGCACCTGTCATAGGAATACGGCTCCTAAATATCAGCTCAAACTTGCATACATGACATTTAAACACATTGAACTAGGTTATATCTACTGACTTTCCATCGGCGTCAGAGGCAGCGGCATAATGAAGTGGTGTGCAGCCTCTCTTGTCTAGGTCATTGACACTAGCGCCTGAACCCACCATAGCAAATAGGCACTGATAGTTACAGTTTGCAGCCGCATAGTGCAAAGGCGTTCTGGGGAGAATGTAAATTGAAACAAGTTTAAAGCTGAATTTAAAAGTTTAGATACGAAAAAAAAAATTATATATAATAATATATACACATTATATTAAAAAAAAAAAAAAAAGTATTTGAACACTCTTGGCCTACAAAGTATAAAAATAAAATCTAAAAGGTATTTATGTGATTTAAACATATAAAAAAATTAAGAAAGATAATAATAATAATAAAATAAAAGTCACCACCTTCACCACATTTAAGATCCAAATTTAGCAAAAGCACAAAGAAATTTTTTAATTTTCTGAATGTAAAAGGTTGAGAGACAGAAAACTGACAGCAGTACAGTAACAACTTACCTCCCAAAACTATCTTTCTTGTTAAAATCAGCCCCACAATTAAGAAGCAGATTGAGACAATCCAGGTTCCTGTTAATAAGAGAACTTTAATTCATCTTCGTCCAAAATTTGACATAAATCATTCTGACCCTTTAATTCATCTATGTTTAAAATTTAAAGGAAATATTTCTGACCCTCCAGCAGCTGCAGCATGTAAACATGTTCTTCCAAATTCATCAGGGGTGTCTATATCAAAGCCTGTGGAAGATACAAATCTCTCAAATGCACAGAAAAAAAAGACACTGAAAAAGGATACTGCAGACTGGTATCATATAAGAAATATAGTTTACCCGAGGACAGCAGTTTCCGACAGCAGTCCGAGAAGCCACTCAGAGCAGCCAAGTGCAATGGAAACATACCATGGACCCCTCGCCTAAAAAACAGAACAAATATATATATATCTTTTTTTTTTGCAGTAAATAAACCATATCCATGTGTGTGTACAATTTAACTTGAATTCTGTTTTTTTAGGTAATGTTATTTAATCTTAAGAAGTTATTGGGTAGGAAAAAAAGTGACAATTTTCATATAGACTTAACATCTGGTGTCCAGCAACAGTCAGTCAGCACTGTATGATTCCAATAGTCTTTTCTTATGCTTTTTCACTGTGGCAATGTTTTGGTGAATGAACTCAAAATGTTCATAATTTACTGCATCAAATTTAGCTGAAAATGAATCCGTGTAAATGCAGGAAATTGAACTTAATGACATGTTATGCGGCATCACTTTGTAAGCTTAAATAACGTTGTCAACAAGTCTAATGTGGTTTGGAACTTAATGAATTTAAAAACATTACATGCCACATTTCAAAATAATAATGTACATTTCAAAATAATTCATTGCTTAAAATAGTTAATAATTAAATTAATTAATTTGAATTATTAAATAAAATTGTAATAAAAAAATATAATTGCATAAACTAGTCATGCTGCCCTCACTTTGACGTGTCTGCTCCGTTGATAATCAGTGTGTTGATGAGTAGCTCGTGTCCGTATCGTGCTGCGATGTGCAACGGTGTGTTGCCATTTTTATCCTCACAGTCTATCTCAGCACCTATACAAAAATAAATCACTCAGCGAAGTTACTGAATGCAACGGTGATGGCCCGAAAATAATATCACAATATTTCAGAGTAATTTTGCCAAATTGAGATGGCACACCCCTAGTATACACCCCATCATTTCAATTTGACGACATCGTGACTTTTAAAAGTACCTTAACCTTTACTCTTTAGTACATACCATTCTGAATGATTGCCTGAGATCGTGAGAACCTTCCGTGAATCGCAGTCATGTGCAAAGGAGTTTTACCGTCTTTGCTCTGTAAGACAAAATGCAGGAGTCAAATATTTGTATGTGTTCAGAGCTTTTGATTATGGCAGAGAGCTACTGAGACTGCATCTACATTATCAAAAAATAAAATCCAAGTTTGCTGACCTTGATATTGACTTCTGCACCGTTTCCCACAAGAAGTTCAAGACAAAGAGCTCCATGACGTGAGGCAGCTGTGAAGTGCAGAGGGGAGAACCCCTTCTCATTCACCTGATTGACATTAGCCCCGCACTCTATTAGCTCGTTTACAACCACGTCCTGTCCGTTATAACAGGCCACATGCAGCGGTGTGTTGCCATATCCATTGGGCTCATTAATCTACAATCAGAATTAAGATATAAAACTTTAATAAAATCAGTTAGACATTAAAGCAACTGTGACTAACATGTTAATAATTTGTACAAATATAGTAAAATTAAATTCACTGTATATTTGCATGTCTCGATACATTACATTGCGATACAATTATGCAACAGAGTGAGAATTAGCACCTGGGTAAGGTGGAATGTCGCTTGGTGATGCCACCTCACCGAGGAGCTAATTCTCACTCTGTTGCATTCACTACTGCAAAATAGTGGAACGATATTCCCAACTCTGTCCATAAGGTACTCCACTTATAATTTTTAAGAGACAACTGAAAACGCAGCTCTTTTACAAACACCTGATGTTTAAAAAGAAAAGGTGGTGGGGTGTTAGGATAGAATAATGATCAGGCTTGAAAAATCTACAGCTTCTATAGATGGATTTCCTTAACTACTGACTTGTGGCGTTCTCATTTGTAAGTTGCTTTGGATAAAAGCATTTGCTAAATAACTGAATCTAAATCAATTAGCAGTTTATTTGGAATAATCAATACAGGAAAGGCGGCACGGTGACTTAGTGGTTAGCACGTTCGCCTCTCAGCACTAGGGATTCCCGGTTCGAATCCCCAGCTGGGTGGAGTTTCCATGTTCTCCCCGTATCTGCGTGGGTTTCCTCTGGGTTCTCCGGTTTCCTCCCACAGTCCAAAAACATGGATCAAGTCAATTGAGTTCTCCAAATTGCCCCATATAGATTGTGTATGCGTGCGTGTCTGTGTGAGTGAGTATGTGCCCAGCGATAGATTGGCGCCCTGTCCTGGGTGTATCTGCCCAGCGCCTGAAACATTCTCACCTGGATGGGCATGGGGAACCCCACCGCGACCCAAATAGAGGATAAAGTGTAAGATAATAAATGAATGAATGATACAGGAAACATTTTGCATAAATGTAAATATGGTTTTGAGTGTGACATGAATATTGATGCCAGATTGGCTGTTTTGAGTATTTCAAGAATTGTTGATTTTCTCAGACACAGTTTTCAATGCAAGTCCTAGTTCAAAAGTTTGTAATGAAGATCTGGTCAAGCAAAAACAGCAAACTAATAAAATGTGTCAACACCAATAATTTTTTTTTTCATTCTAATAAAATACTAATAACACTATACAGGGTATCTGCATGTATGAGAAAACATTTCAGATGTGGAGGATTTCTTTAACAGTGACACTGACCTGGTGATGTGACTGGCAAGAGTGGATTAGAGACAGCAGTACTGCAGGAATTTTTAAGTACTCTGTATATTCACTGGGTCTTATTCCAGCAGAGACACTGAGGTTCTTAAACCTTCAGCAGCACTGCTGTCACTGATCCACTTGCAGACATCGCATGTTGTAACAGCTAATCTTGGGGAGGTACTCCCAGACCTCGATTTCATTTACCACTCTGACCACAATTTACATGTCTGAGAGTTCTAAGATGCTATATAAAGAAAAACTCACATCCACTCCGAGGTCCAACAGGTATTTGACAACACTGATCATTCCACTAGAGGCAGCTGCATGCAAAGGTGTGTATGCCTTCTTATCCTTGCACGTCACCTCAGCACCATGGGACACCAACAACTTTACTACTTCCAAATGACCTAAAGGGGAAAAGGTTGGGGGGGTGTTAATTTATCAGCACTATCAGCAACAGACCTTATGTATGTTTGAATGTATTACATTACTTTAAAGAAAATTCTACAAATTTACCCATGTACGCAGCCCAGTGAATTGCCCGTCGGTCCTTCTTATCAAAGGCATTAATGTTAGCTCCTCTGGACAACAGCAGTCGCACCATCTGTTTAAATCAAACATGATGCATGCACGTTAAGATCATTTATATTATTCTACATTCAGAAACGCTTTAGAAGTGTGTTAAACAGTCTTAAGGCAATGCTGTTTTGTGAAAAAAAGCTCCACACCACAAATAAATACTAAAAAATAATAAATTCTTAAATAAATAATAAAGGGTTAAACAACATACTGGCTATTAAGTCTTACCAGAAAGAAAAGATTAGATACTCTAAACTGACTAGACTTGACTATTGACATTGTCCAGTTTTGATTTATTATATATTACTTATATAACTCAACATTTACTGCTTTTAAAGCAAGATGAGAGGCAAATATATCACTGAAAATCCACTTAAATGTTAGTGTGTAAGCTGTGAAAAAATAAATCTTACATACTAGTTTATATTGTCACATCAAAATATCTATAAAAGTTAGTTTCAAAACTGTGACACAAATCAAAAAACTTGATGTAACTTTCACTTATTTATATTATTTATTTAACTTCTTTTGACAACGGTGTCGTCTAAACTAACTGCACACCAACATTTTAACAAAAATGAAGCCATAATTGAAAAGCCTTGTGTAAAAAACTAAATAAATGTCATAAATCATTTAGATGTAGAAAAAATAGCAGCAATAAATTATTTCACACAATTATGGAATTTTCAGCTCCTTCTTTTAAAACAAAATACTACGGATATTAAGCGTAAATGGACAGACTAAGGATTATATGGATGAGTATAAATGTGCACCTTCTGAAGCTAGGGATAAAAACATTTTCATAAGCTTATTGTTGAACTAGGACAAAGAAAATTATAAATCCCTCTCTGATTACGCAGCTCATCAAAAACCAGAGTGACGATCAGTTTGGATCTCTCTTATACCAAGCGCGTCATCGATTTTGAGTAGCATCTCCAAGCTAAGAAATACACCTTTTATTTAAGATTCAGAAAACCTAGTTCATCCAATTCAACATTGAGCCTTGCAATGCAAAAAATACATTGAGCCTTGCAATGTGAAATTTCATTACATTAACCTAAAACTAATTCCAACTTGTTTAAAGCATTAAGTATGTTACATTCTTTTACATCAGTTACAGAAGAAAACATTGCATTACCCGTCTTTACACTTACCTCTAGGTGACCACTAAATGCAGCATGGTGCAATGCAGTGCGACCTGCTCGATCAGACACATTCACATTGCTGAGCAAAGGCACCAATGCCTCGGCACAGCGCACTGCTTTGTTAGCAGCAGCTACATGCAGTGGTGTCTGCCAGTTTTTATCACGAGCATTTACATCAGCAGAGTGCTTCAATAGCACCTGCACTGCCACCTGTAAGATCCACATGGTAACACACACAGATTATATTTTATTTTGTATACAGTACAATTGCACAGTATTTATACTGGCCATAGCGGATTATAAACAATGAAATAAACAGTGCAGGCTACCTCACTGCATGAAGCCACTGCCCGGTGCAGGGGAGTCAACCATTTATTGTCTTTGGCATTAACTCTTGCTCCTAAAAGGGGGAAAAAGTCACAAAATACAAATAATGGGTTCATTCAGAGAATTTTATAACAAGTCATTTGTGTTGTTGGTTATGATTTTAATAAATGAAAAGAGCTATTAATTCTTATAATGCCTATATAGACTCATATATAAGAGTAATTCCTGTGTAACAGTAGTCCGATCACAAACAATTTACATTTTTTGTTATATATATTATTATATATATATAAATGACTGAACAAAACATTAACAAGTCAAAAATATATAAATAGACTAGCTCTCCCAACCATTGCCGACACGTTGTAATGGGGTAAGGATGTTTAAAGCAGAGAAGCAGACATATCAGAATTTAACTGGAATTTATAAACTACTTCAAATGTTATGTTCAGAACAGTTTTGGATCAGTCAGGTTCACATGTTTAGATCATTACTCCAAAATTGAATTGTCAGTTATATTACTGATTTATTTAACATTTGTCTACTGTCCATAAACCCAAAGCTAAGCTAAACACATACAATGTAGTACAAAGTAGGGGTTCTAATTCATGTCACAAAGGCTTTGAGGTTACATGAGAACAAGCAAAGCCTGCATCATGTGACTTTATACACAATTTAAATTCATAAACCAACATTACACAGAGTCCAGAAAATGCTTAATGCTTACCTGATAAAATCAGGAGCTCAATAATTTCAGCATCTCCTAAATATGCAGCAGCATGCAGCGGCGTCCTCTTCTCATTATCCTAAAGTACACAGTAATAAAGGATAACTCCAAAACAAATATGACAGCCTAATGGTATAAAAACTAGTCAGAAAGTAAACTCATAAGGAAGAGGAGGATGGAGCTTACCTGCACATTTACATCCTCTTTCTTGAAAATAAGTGAGCGTACTTCATCGGGGTCAACATTAAATATAGCTTTAATTAAAGAAGGCTGAAAGAGAGAAAAGAATTGCACCATTTGTATAGGTAAAAGGGAAGACCAGGTCAAACAAGCAATAGAATCCTATTACAAGCGGTTTGCAGTAAATGATAAAATGCTCTTAGTGCAATAATCCTTTAGAACAATAACCTGAACACATCACACTAAACACATGGCCTTTAATCCGATATTGTACAATGTGAGAAAAATAAAGACAGTTTTTAAGTACCTGATGCTTTGGGAAGAGAAGTAAATCAAATCAACCATATAAAACCATGTTTCACAAATAGTGCTTTTGTTCATAAAAGACAATGCTACAGATAAATACATAACACTTACAATGAAATATATATTTAGTAGACCAACCTTATCTAAGCTCTCCCACTAATTGTAATTGCATAAACTTAATAAATAGGTTATGACTTGGCCTTTTCTGGCAGTCTTTCATACCAAAATTGACCTGTGTGTTTTCTTTCAAGGAGCCTGTGCTCAATCAAAATCTTACATATTGTGCAAACCACCTTTAGACACATTTTTAAAATTCAAAAAGTTAACATTTACATTTATTAAAACTAAATATATTTTTTCATAATAATTATTGATACGATGGTGGCACCAAATATTTTAACCAAATGAAATGTCAACTTTTCGACAACCAAATTAGTCAGCCGAAAAAAAACAAAGGGGAAAAAAAGTGAAAATATCTAATAAATTATAGAAAACAAGAACATATGTAACGAAGCAGAAGTTAAAGGTTACCATGTTATTTTTCCACCGTGTGTGGCTTTTATTTGGCTTTGGCTTTTATTGAGTTTAAAGCATTTAAGCTAATTGTTACAGAGCCATCACAGTTATACACCGATTTCTCAGAATGCTTACGAGTTCTCACCTCACATGTTTTATGCATTTATGCATTTCCCAAAGATCAATTATACATAATGGGTGTTCAAAACATTAAGGTGCATCAATTAAAATGGCACCAGTAATAAAAACCTATATTTCTATTACTCAATTCCTCTACATTTTCAAATACAGTACAGACAATAGAACTATATGTTGCATTATAAATGCTTGTGCATAGCAGTTGTACTGTTGTGAAAAGCCATCTTCATTTTGTAAATCTTACAGAGTACCACGCTGTTGTGTTTGTGTGAAGTGCTCCCTCACTTTAGATGCATGCGGGTGATTTTCAGCTGCTGCTAATACTTGTGATTTCAACGCAAGTTATGCAAATAAACATTTTGTCATAATCGATTACGTTGACGTACTTACGCAAATGCACACAATACTGTGCAAAAGTTTTAGGCAGGTGTAAAAAAATGCTGTAAACTAGGAATGCTTTCATAAATATAAATAATAATTGTTTATTTTTACCAATTTACAAAATGCAAAGTGATTGGAAAAAAAGAAAAATTTTAAATCAAACCAATATTTGTTGTTACTACCCTTTGCCTTCAAACCAGCATCAATTTTTATAGGTACATTTGCACAAAGTCAGGGATTTCGTAGGCATTTATTGAGGTGTATGATCAGCCAGTTATACCAAACAGGTGTTAATGATCATCAATTTTAAAAGTAGGTTGAAACACAATCATTAAGTAAAACAGATACAGCTGTGTGGCTTAAAACTGGGTGAGGAACAGCTAAACTCTGCTACCAGGCTAAGGTCATGGAAGACAGTTTCATGTCAGGTCATACACCATGGCAAGACTGAGAACAGCTACAAGAAACAAGGTAGTTCTACTGCATCAGTAAGGCAACATTGAGGATCGTAGATTCAGTGGTCACCCAAGGACTCAAGGATGAAAGACTCATTTCCCATTGAAATTGGAGGTTGTCCAGCCGTGCCATCCCCTCAGAACTGGCAGAAACCAGTGGGACCCTGCTACACCCATCTACTGTCTGGAAAAGTCTGGTTTTCAGCAAAAAAGCCATTCCTCCGACATGGAAACAAGGCCACGCGACTTTGCTATGCACGAAAACATAGGAACTGGGGTGAAGAAAAATGGCGGCAGGTGCTCTGGACTGATAAATCAAAGTTTTTAAATACTTGGCTGTATCAAAAGGCAGTTTGTTCATCGAAGGGCTGGAGAGCGGTACAATAATGAGTGTCTACAAGCAACAGTGAAACATGGTGAAGGTTACTTGCAAGTTTGGGTTTGCATTTCTACAAATGGAGTTGAAGATTTGGTCAGGATTAATGGTATCCTCAATGCTGAGAAATATAGGCAGATTCTTATCAATAATGCAATACCATTAGCGAGACATATGATTGGCCTAAAATATTTTCTGCAGCAGGACAATGACACCAAGCATACAGCCAATGTCATTAAGAAATATCTTCAGCATAAAGAAGATGTCCCGGAAGTGATGCTATGGCCACCACAGAGCCCTGATCTCAACATCATCGAGTCTGTCTGGGATTACATAAAGAGACAGAAGGATATAAAACCCTGAAAAGCTAGCTAGTTTGGCTGGTTAGTTATTATCTGATATATATATATATATATATATATATATATATATATATATATATATATATATACCTGCCTCAATTATTACTTAGCCTCTAATTTAATGGCTAAAATCAATGTAGTAGGGTAATATACACACCAGGGGAAGCTCTAACATAGCATCTTACTAACTGGACTAAAAAGGCCACCAGCTTTGTAGCATGATGTACAAAAGACTTTCAAACACTGTTTGTGAGAAAACCCAGTGTTTATTTGCTCTCTCATTAGCACAGGTTTATCAGAATTTTTTTTCATAACATGTTCCATAAGAGGGCGGCACAGTGGCTTAGTGGTTAGCACGTTCGCCTCTCAGCGCTAGGGATTCCCGGTTCGAATCCCCATCTGGGTGGAGTTTCCATGTTCTCCCCGTGTGTTTCCTCTGGGTTCTCTGGTTTACTCCCACGGTCCAAAAACATGGATCAAGTCAATTGAATTGTCTAAATTGCCCCATATAGAGTGTGTATGAGTGAGTGTGTGCCCAGCGATGGATTGGCGCCCTGTCCTGGGTCTATCTGCGCAGCGCCCGAGACGTTCTCCCCTGGATGGGCATGGGGAACCCCACCCATGAATGAATGTTCCATAAGCAAATAATCTATACTGTGCAACAACAATAAAGTAATACAATATCAGGAAGTAAAGACAACCAAGGCCAGGCTAATAATTAACAACTTTTATGTAAGCGAGACAACAGCACCGAATCCAACACAAACTTTCTTTTTTGTCTTGTCTATCATTTAAAACACCTATCCAGTTTTTAGCTTTGACTTGTCCTCAAGCCAGTGTCAACAATTTGAGCAAATATGACTTCAGTGACAAACACATTACCCAAGTAAAGCATTATCACTGAGAAACCCTGCTTTTTATGACCAGATTATGAATGATTTTGGTTTCATCACATTTAAAAAAGGACAAACAGACTTCCTCCTACAGAAGAAAATAAAAACAATGCCAATCTAGGTCTTCTGTGGAAAACATTTACAAAAAAAAAACAAACAAGCTATTTAAAGTGCATCCAGCACAGGATTTCCGCTCATAGATTAAGTCTAGAACCAAACAAAAACATGCTTATATGAAGAATTCTGGTTCCTGTTTGACTTCATATCTTTCATAGCACCCGGAATAAACCTACAGTTTCTAGTCATTCGTAGTTGGACAGTAGGTTAAACAAAACTACTTTAAACATTAATTCTCTGTGTTGGAATAAGATGAAGCTAA
This sequence comes from Corydoras maculifer, assembly GCA_019802435.1. NCBI lineage: Eukaryota > Metazoa > Chordata > Actinopteri > Siluriformes > Callichthyidae > Corydoras > Corydoras maculifer. The sequence continues at coordinate 469,021 of JAFMOD010001453.1, forward strand.
CAAGAAAACCAAACAGATCTTAACTTATCTTAAGTCATATGAAACATGTAGACTATGTGAAAAATGTGTAAAAGCAACAGGAAGCTCGGTCACACGCTTAATTGGTTGTAAAACAGGCTAAACTACATGATGGTTGTGTTGTTTAGATCTGACCAGCAGTCACAGTCTCTCTCTCAAACTCACATGTGTACGCGTAAACATAAAGAAAAAAAGAAAAACAGTATTGACTATAAGAATTTGAAAAGCCAGTTAGTATAATTGGCTGATTTTACACAAAGCTTTGTGTTTATATCATTTCTCATGTTTTCAACTGAGCATTCGAAGGCTAGCCAAGTTGATGAAGGTTCCATTTTAACCTCAAATCATTAACTTTTATAATTTAAATTTCTACATTTACATTATTAAATCTCATTGTCCAATTATGAATTTCTGCTGAATTTACTTTTTGGATGGGGGGGGGGGGGGGGGGGGGGGGGGGGGGGGGGGGGGGGGGGGGGGGGGGGGGGGGGGGGGGGGGGGGGGGGGGGGGGGGGGGGGGGGGGGGGGGGGGGAAAAAAAAAAAAAAAAAAAAAAAAAAAAAAAATTCCAAACTTGACTGTCAAAACAAGGAGCTCTGTAAAACTGGCAACCTGAATTGTAATTGGCAGAAACAATTCTATAAAATAAAAATCAATGCCACATATTGCAGATGTTCAACTCATTTTTGACAATCCTTATTTTTACTGAAAATTATAGACTCAGAACAATATCACAGACATTTATGTAAACTGACTAGTGTGTCACTGGGTTTTTACAACTATTTGTAAAATAATTCCATGCGGTGAAATGTTACGTTATACAGTATGCGGCTGCAGTTTGATTACCAGTTCACCCTTTCAAAGTTGAGTTACAAAAAACACAAAGCTCTTGCTCAGAGCAGCATGAGCAAATGCTCAGTTTAAAAAGACTCTATTAGTGGCTGGCACTGCCATGCTGAGACAAAGCAATGTTTTGTCACACACGTGCATAAGAGTTTTTTTTTAAATTCCCTGATCACACTTTTGTCCCCTTGAAGAAACCACTCTAGCTACGACTGTCTCCATGGTAAAGGCACTTCAGAGTCTCTTTAGTGTCTTGTCATGCTCTGTCAGGTGTAAACAAGTAAAAAATAAATAAATAAAAACACACAGAAACCAAGCCCTTGTGATCTGATTCATCATGCAGGCAGACAAAGATGCCAAAGAAAAAGCACAGAGCTTTTCCCTAATACAACAGTTGCAGCATTTCAAAAGTCAATATCTTGTATGTGCTGGTAAATAATTAGAATCAAGATGCAGTTTTGTAATAATGAATATACAGCATTCCCACTTTATACAGATTCAGCAACAAGGCACTTCATACGTATTTCAGTACAGCAATTTAGGACAAAATTCTGGAACACAGCGGAGTTTGAATATCAAATTAAATATCTGAATCTTCCTATAACAATTCATAATGTGAAATCGTAAAGGTACTAACAATGGGTGTTTGTCTTAATCACAAGTCTTTTATTTTGCTGCATTAAACAAAAGTTTAATAAAAATTTACAATAATATGGAATAAGATAAGTTAAATAATTTATTTACACAACTTTATTATCCAGGGGCATGGGGGAACCCCACCCCCCACCCCACAACCCTAATATAGGATAAAGCGGAATGGATGGATGGATAATGGATGGATGGGTTCCATAATGGTTTGTTTGGAATCATTTTGGAAGTCAAAAGGAACATCTGACAATACATGAAATAGCTACTAATTGTCACAATTATTTATTATATAATTATTATTTATTGTTAAAGCCACCGAGGAGGAGAAGTGAGATGTGCAGGAATTATCCTCCTCCTCAATTATTCCAAGCATCTGGTGTCTCATTTGGCCTTTTTCGCCTTCTACGTGACAATTCCATCCTCAACATTGTCAATGGGAATTGCAACATCTCTGCTACTTTCAGGCCCCTTTCCTGCTTTTAGTTCAGTGTCAGAGTCTCTAAGTCGGTGTACAACTCTGCAGGCCTCACCAATATCCTGTGATCTTTTCCTTCACATTGGCAGATACACCAATACTGAAAGTTTACTTCATTCACACCACCCAACTTGCACTCTCTTTTTTCTCTCTACCACATACTCAATGACTTGCAAATGAATATTACTCCTTTATTCACATACCTATTCCATTTTACCCATTAATCATCAGCACCCTTTCTCTAAAGCACACCTCTCTTACTCTCACCACAGATCACAATGTCATTCGCAAACATGATATTTCACAAAAACTTCTGTCTAACCTTGTCTGTCACCCTGTCCATGAGATTACAAATATGGACTCAGCGCTTACTCTTGAAGCTTAAAAATATCAATCTTTTCAACTGCACATCTGAATACTCTCACCCTGTTCTTATACATATCCTGTACCAACCTGACATTTATTTTCAACTCCTGATATTCTCAAACAATACCACAGAACCTCATATTACACCCTGTTAAAAAGCTTTTCAAGATCAACAAATACAATGCAGCTCCTTTAAACTGTCCCTATGATTTTCCATTAACATTCTTATTCTGATCACCAAAAGTACCCCACCAAGTTGAAACTTAACCTTATACTCTGTTTGCTTTTTAATTTGTGAGGTGGAAATATGCCCACATTCACATTCATAAATAAATATGAATTTCCTCAGTATGGCTGATTCTGGTAAATCATGTACAGTACAACATGACACAGCCTTATTTATGAATAAAATTGATGTGTATTGTTGTTGATCAGCACAGGTTTTAAATGTAGTCTGACAAGATTCTTTAATAGACCCAGTTTTGCATCATGCTTTGCTCAGTTTATCAGATACACAGCTCAATGTTAAATTTAGCAAATGCAACAGTACTGGAAAGTTTAGCTGCTGTTAATTACAAATTAAATCATTAATTATAACCAACAATCATTTAAAGGTGCAAGTGATCAAAAAACTTTTGTGAATACTTCTCACATTAATGTGAATTATGTGGCACCAGGTGGCATATTCAGAGATTTAATTTTGACTTATTCACTAATGAGTGTCTCAACAGCTAATGGGATGAAATGCTATCTTATAAAGAGCTAGAGAATCTGCTTTTAATATTTTCTTCTGCTCATACTTGTATTCATTGCGGGCTGATGGTTGACAGGTCTTGCTGGAAATGGTTACACACTACAAGGTAAACAAATGATATATTTGATATATCAAAAATGATAAAAACATGTATACAGTTAGTATTAGGTGTACATGAAGCCTGAACAAACTACAAATAATTGAGTTTAGTGGCACTGCTTTGCTCCTAATACACCAGCACCCACATAAACAACACAGGTCAAATGATTGTTAATAATTAACCACCACAAATGTTCTGTAACTGGAATATGCCATAGGAAAGAATGCTGCATAAGCACAAGACACTCAATGAACTACTATTTAGTAAGACCAAAAAAATTCTTAAAAGAGACAAACATTCTATACATTATTTGCTCTGATAACTTACAGCATTTAAAGCTATTGTATCCATGAACAAATATAGGTGTAACCAAATTTTCTGTTTATTCATACAAGATATACATACACATCATTACAAATAAGAATTAGATTTAGTTGACAATGTTTCAAATTTCATAAATTTGACTTTAAATAAAAATAAATTTAAAAAAAACATTTTTTAATAACTTTAATGTGAAAAAAACAAGCGGTCTGTAAACAGCCATGACAAAGAACAGGTCTAAATTGTAACACTATATATGAATCAGGTGTACTCACTGACCATCAGTGTTATAACACTCCCTGTCAACTATATTAGGTAGACTTCCTTGTTTTATTCATCGTCCAGTTTTTTTGTTCCACTCCCAATACAGAAGCACTCTGAAGAGTTTCACTGCCAACTTTGTTAGTCCCCATTACTTTTTTCCCTAAAGTTCTGATAAAGACCAGCATAACGCAGATAGATTTTTGTGCCGGGGGTTGTTGACAACACTGAAGTAACACTGACATGAGGTAGTGTGTTGCAATGAAACATTTGGATTAGAGTCTGCAGTGCAACTGTTCATTTTTGGTGGTTTCACAGCGTAATCTGGATTAAGTAGATTCCAGCAGTGGCACGGAGGTGTTCAAAAACCTCAGCCGCACAGTCATGTGTGATCCACTCTAACAAGTGCAACATAATTCAGTTCTGTGAATTAAACATCACCCAATTGTTACTTGCACTGTGTTTGTCCTGATCATTTATGAATGAAAGATGCACAGAAACAATGGTACAGTTTAAATAAAAAAAGGTACAGTTCAAATTTAGTGACCGTGTTTATAGGGCTAGTTACAATAACATGGCTGGGAGGTATAAACAGTAGGAAAATAAACTAAGTAAATGATTGGCATTTGGATGTACACAGGATTAAATAGATGTTAATAAGATATAAATGCTTTTGGCAGTAGCTACTTTAATTTAAAATATTATTATTTCAAGACTTGTTAAATTGATACCAACTTTTCTGCCTTATTAATCACTATCTGAATTAACTTTAACAGCCATTACGTTGAGCTTACCATAACCTAAAGTTTTAAATAAATGAAATCCACAATTAATCTTACGTTACTAATCTGTCAATGTGTAACTAAAGAAAAAAAGGAAGGTAATTCTGCGGTAGACAAATACGATCCTTCAGTTTGACTCCTGAACAGGTGTAACGTTCAGTCCGACAATCATCCGAACAAAGCTTCTTAAACAAACGTCTGACAAACATCAGCTGGGGGTAGAAACGGTGTAAATATAGAACCGGGATGCACACGGTTTTGTTCTGGGCTGATTTAGATTAAAACCGTGGCCTTCAAGCAGAAGGCTTAGCTGGGGGCCATTACCCAAGTAGACGTTAACCTAGCGACCGTAGCCCATGAGCTAAGGATTTATCATATAACGCCATTTTTATAGTTGTTGCAGTTTGTGTAGATGATGTTGTATAGAAGTCGGCCAACATTAACACCGCCTTTAATAAGCTCGGCCGTCAGATAAGAAGCAAATCGCTTACGGCTTTCCCTGCTAATCACGAGCTAGCTATTTTAGTTTAGCACGCTAGCTCAGCACTCACCTGCTCTCGAATTTTAAGAATCACCATTTTTCCGACGCTCGGCTCGAGTCCCCGCGAACACCACTTTATTTCTTCAACTCCCGGCGGTTGCGACTCGCTAAGTGTGAAACTTTAAAACTTGCATTGGCACTAGCATTTCCTTTGGTTAGCGCCTAAAGAAATGAGAGGAAGAAAAACTCCATAACATTACCGCCACTAGGACGCCGTTAAAACACACACACTGATAGGGGACTTGTCATCGCTATCGCAGTATCAATGACACTGATTGGCTGATACACGGTGAGCTTAGGTCTTGGAATTGTAGAGGCATTCATAACGTGAGGCTTAACAGAGCGGCGCTGTATCAGCCGACCTCGATAAGCTGGCAATTGAATTGTACTAACGGTGCCAAAAAATAGTACATGCAATATATTATTACATTTACTTGTTAAAAAGTAGACAGAAGACAGACAAAACGTTTGGCCTGTCCACTTTTAATCACTTTTTTGGTGCGTCATTTTTTTCTTTCTTTACGTGCTGTGAACAAGCCCTGTTTAAATACAAAGCAAGAACAACACATTTTTATAAAGACTAATTAAAATGGAACAGCACCAAACTTCAGCAATAAATCATATTATTTCTTAGTATGGCAGTTCCAAAAGAGGCCTGTAATATTTGTTCAGGATAACACAAAATGTTTTCACTGATCATGGGCTTAAATCAATAATAATAAAAAAAGAAATAATCCAGGAAGTATATTTCTAACTATAGAGTCTGAAAACAGTACACACATTACATTGTAATAAGTGTATTTGTGTATATAAGTGTATTTGTGAAATAAGTGTATTTGTTCTTGTATATCTAGGGTCTTTGTAAATCTTATCTTGGTGTGATATTAAGCTTTTACATGTACATGTAAAATGTACTGATGTTATCCTGAATTCAGACACATATTTTTTATCTATTAATCAGTGATATAAAGATAATTACAGATTCATATTCAGGATCATAATGTCTTATTGAAAAATTGGAGTAGTGTTAGATAGTGAACTACTGATCAGAAGGTTAGGGTCTTAAGTGTCACTGTTTGGCAGTTAAGAAATGACCATAAACTTCAGTTTGTATCATGTCACTGATTTACTAAACCATTTTAGAGGTGGGAGTTTTATCTCTAACAGCGCCACATCAAGACGTTTGTCCCTTTTACCCAGCAGATGGAGCCACTGCATTATTGCATAGAATTATGTTCCAAGGGTCAAGTGACATAAGGCAATAAACAAAAAGAAAGTATTGGTTGTCATTTACTCTTTTTACTCATTGTTACATTGTCATCTTATACACATTTAAAAAGAAAAATGATTTAGTGATTTATCAACAGCATGACACACAGTTTAAACGTTTTATTAATTCAGTAAAACATCTTAGAGCTAAAACATAAAAACATAAAATATGACTAAACACAAGCCAATTTTTACCATTAAATCTATAAAATTTAAAATAAATCAACAAGATCATTTGAGAATACAGAATCAGTTAACTATTCACACAAAGTTTATCACATTATAGCAGTCAAGATCAAGCCACTGTAAATAGAACAGTTACTCCACACAAAGAGTCAAATAAATTAAAATAAATCAATTGTAATAAGTCTAATATTTACTGTGCAGGTCGATTCTATTTACTATTAAATAAAGACAACAAACTAAATCTAAGGGATGTCAAATTTAAATATTAAATTGAAAAATGATTTTGTATTTTAAGGGTGTAATGTTTTCTTTTTCTTGTAAAGTATATAGGAAGTTGAAAGGTCCACTAGGTAGCACTATACTGCATCTTTGGAAGCGGTATTATAAAACATTAATTGATACTCTTGCGGACGTATTGATGCATTGAATTGCCAGCTGTGTAATCAATGCGTCGGTTTAAATCAATTCATATTTACACGCTACTGAGTATGCTCCTAAAAAATTAAGTTAATAAACCGATTAAACCCATCCATCCATTATCTTACGCTTTATCCTGTATTAGGGTCGCGCGGGGGGGGGGGGGTCCCCATGCCCATCCACCGTGCCACCTGATTAAACCCATTAAAAGAAAAATAGTGGGAAATATAACGTCCACCTCGTTGTTGACAGATTAAGCTACAGTACATAGAAAAATGTTTTATGTAAAACTTAAATATTAAATTCGCTTTGATCACTTAGAGATGCAAAGCTTTCAGAAAACACTTTTTAATATTCATTTAGGCAGAATGACTCTATTGTTATTACTCTTTACAGTATTTATAATTCCCTTGACAGCTTTCAATTTCACACGAACATTGTGTGGGTGGGTGTTTGAGCTCTGTCAGATACACTCTGTCAGATATTATTCATGATGGGAAATGTTTATCTATTTAGAGTATTTTCACTCAAATTTTAAGATTACTATGACTATTAGAGGCCAGTATAAAATCAATTGTTCCAAATCTGATTGGTTAAGCAGTATTTGATATTCACCTATTACCTAGAACATTTTAATCTTGAATTATACACTACCTGTTATGTTACTTAGTAACCAAATTGTACTGTAACGATTATTTACCGAACAGTATTTATTTTATATTCATAATAGTTTTCAATTAGTCATTTAATCATTTGATTGAAATAACAAAAAATATTATAGGGACGTTTTTATTGATTATGATTACATTGTCGTGGTTTGTTATATTTTCTCCTTAAAATCAATACAATGATGATCACAATACAAGACGAAAATGTACAGTAGCTTTTTTGCCCTCTCATGGTCGCTGGTTGTATTGTCGGCACTACTGGACGGTACATCAGCGCCCCCTATTGGACTATGTTCATCATTTGTGAAGATGTGCAGCTGTATTTCGTCATGTGACCTATCCTTACATGTTTAAAAGCCTTTCTTTTCCTGTGTTTAGTGTTGGAACATTGTTTTGTTATATGGTAATGTCTTGTCGTGTGCTATGGCTGTTTTTCAGCCGGTGTCTTCTGCATTAAAGACTACTCTTGAACCATCTTCAGTTTTGGACTCTGTCCTTTCCAACTGGCTGGGGTTTCCCTTGTAGGGAGGGTGTAGGGAGAGGGAGCTGTGGCAGTTGTGTCAGCGGGGAGCGTCTGATCAACAGCCAACAATGGGTTAGCATCTTTTAGCTCACCGCCTACTTTACATTTTAGATCATTTGTCAAGACTTACTGTGCTCTGCTTCCTGACAAAAAAGCAGAGGGACAGTACCATGTTTGCCACTACCCCTGACTGTCAAAGAAATTAAGCAAGGAAACAATGATTTAATGGCAGCATGCTGGCTTAGTGGTTAGCACGTTCGCCTCTCAGCGCTAAGGATTCCCGGTTCGAATCCCAATCTGGGTGGAGTTTCCATGTTCTCCCCGTGTCTGCGTGGGTTTCCTCCGGGTTCTCCGGTTTCCTCCCACAGTCCAAAAACATGGATCAAGTCTATTAAATTCTCCAAATTTCCCCATATATGACTGTGTGCCCAGCGATGGACTGGCGCCCTGTCCTGGGTCTATCTGCCCAGTCGCTGAAACGTTCTCCCCTGGATGGGCATGGTGAACCCCACTGCGACCCTACTAGAAGATAAAGTGGGAGATAATGGATGGATGGACAATGATTTAACATAATCTTTTTTACTGTGGACAAAAAAAAATGTGCTTTCAGGTTAGCAAAGCATTGCTCAAAGTATGTATGACAGGGGGTGTATTGGACTGAATTTTCATCATTTGTATACTAACAATTAAATGTTTTATGTTTGATATAAATAATAACAACAAAGCAAGTTTACTTAAAAAAGCTACAAAACTTAATTTTTTTTTTTTTAAAGTTAACCATAAGGCTATTGACCATACTTACACTAACTGTTCTTGGATGTTCTCATGCTGTCGACATGAAGAATCGCAAACAGCTGGCATTAGGACAGACATAACATGACACTGCAGACACACATAAACATAATCTGATCCCTGTGTCTGGTTGATAATTTGAAAATGAAAAAAGAAATCAGAACAATTTAAAAATTTAAAAAGTGTATAAAGCACAATGTGTCAAATAATCTACTCTGATCATTCAGTCAATTTATATATGAATATGAGAAACCAGGTTGCATAGAGCAAAAAAGACATAAAAGTCTAATTGAAGCTGTCAGAGAGACAGACAAGAATGCTTTTGAGGTGACAAAAATCTGAAGAGCTCAACAGCTGTGGATTTATAACATGACAAATCTGCACAAAAACGCCAGTAATCGTGATTCTTTCCACCCTCTGGAGATAAAAGTACCCCCATTTCCTGTTATTACAGTAACCATCAATGAATGGGCTTTGGTCAGAACGCCCTGTTTTCAGCACATAACCTCACACTTCTTGCTTTACACTCAGCTGTGCTTTCATCTGAAATACTCCACTTTATTTTTAGTTTCATAGATCAGAAAGCAAAACTCAAAAAATCATAGCTGCAAACTCATATTAGGTTTACCAGTTGTATCATTTCACAGTCACAGTTTAAAAAATGTGGTCGTCTTTCGAAACGACGTCTTTTTCGATCATTATCCAATAGAATGTTTTTATTATGTTCCTACTGCAGGTGGCAGTATTTCTCTTTCTGTTTGTTCACTGAGAACTGGTAAGTTATATATTGTATATTGTGCTTTGCGTAATGCAGATATAAATTATATTAAAACAATCAAACTGTTTGTAATGCATTATATTTTGCTAAAATTAAGATGTTATTTTATACAGTGGGCGGCACGGTGTCTTAGTGGTTAGCACGTATGCCTCACATCACTAGGGGTTCTCAGTTCGAATCACAATCTGGGTGTTTCCTCCCACAGTCCAACAACTACAATTTACAGGATGTGTGAACTACTGTTGGTTGAATATTAAGCACTGAAGTCAAGAATCTTGAAAACTTTATCTCCCATAAAGCTGTATATATATATATATATATATATATATATATATATATATATATATATATATATATATATATATATATATATATATATATATATATATATATATATATATATATTTATATATAACAACTCATATTTCCCCTTTATTCATCAGATCCTGCAATGTGCTTTGAGGCCATGGGGAAATGTTTCATTTCAGTCTCAGAGCCTGCTTCAGAAGCAAAGCAGTGCCAGAATAAACACAGCATTCCTTCACCTGCACAAACCAGCTCACCCACCCATCCACTCCTACAGCATGTCCTTTACACAGTAAACTATGCCATTTATTACTTGCGTTTTGCACAGAGACAAAAGAAATGCATGATTAAAAATGGAACGGAATGTGTGCTGGCTTGATTTATTCCATTTATGGTTCTGAAATGAACACCGCAGTACAACACATTGGGGAGTACAATACAAGGATGTCAAACCCAGGAATGCTATAGTTTAAAAAAATATCTGTGTTGTCAATAAACAAAAAGCTAAGCAACATATTCATAATTAAAATGCAACATCATATTAAATATTACACAAATTAGATAAATACACAAATAGAACAAAACCTAAATTGAGTGACTTGACTTGAGTAACTGCTTGCATTGAATACAACTCTGGCCTACTGGAAATTGTCTGGATCTACTCCCTCCTTCCTACACTCTGTTTTCCAGAAGTACATCCCATTCACTGCACTCAAGTGACGACGGCTAACTGGTGCTACAACCTCAACCTTACCATGGTAGCATGATCTACCTAACTCTGCCCATAATGCTGAGATATTAAGCAATAAACAACTAAACAACTAAAGACAAAGTGGGGGGGGGGGATTAAGGGGAGAATGTTTTGTGCACTGTTCAGATACACCCAGGACAGGGTGCCAGTCCATTACTGTTGTGTATTACAATTAAATTTTTTATTTATTAAAAATTTTATATTAAGTAAAAAGTAGTTTGTGCCAATTTATTTTAGGTTAGTACATTTATAACGTTAGTCTTGACATTTGCATACAGGACTGTAATAGTCAGGGTGTGACTTATTAAATGTGTAGAGATAGTGAGAAGCAGAGTGTGACTCAGTCCCCACATGTCTTTTTGTGCTTTAAATGTGTTAATTCACCACTGGGCTGTAGAAAAAAGGGCATTAGTGCATTTTGTATACTAATATCACATGGAACATTTGAAGAACTATGTTAACATTTCCCAGCGATAGATTGGCACCCTGTCCTGGGTGTATCTGCCCAGTGCCCAAGACGTTCTCCCCTGGATGGGCATGTGGAACCCCCACGCGACCCTAATATAGGACAAAGCGGAAGATAATGAATGAATGAATGTTAATATTTTGGGCTGACGAGAAAATAATATTTAAAAAATTACTGGACAATTAATTGTATTAATTAATGACAGTATTGCTTTGGACACTGAATTGAACTTCTAAACAAACATACTATTGTTTTCATGTTATCAAAACATCTTCTTCTAATAAATTACAATATACAATTAAAAATATAAAAATTATAAAAAATATAATATAAAATTAAATGTAGTTTTCCAATACATGCTTTGAATAATTAACATATCTGTTTATGTTACATCAAGTTTTTTGTAATACAATTCATGAATGCAAGTTCATTCCTGAAATTAGTTAAATATGTATACATTTAAAATGAGACAATATATGTTGTATATAAATTTTACAATAAAAAAAGAAGCCTTGTTTCTTAAGAGTCATGTTTGAAATTATCATTGGTGTATAGAGATTTGTTACACCTATAAAAAAGAAAATTTGATGAGGAAGTATGACAATTTAAAAAAGGAAATACTAACATTTTTGAGCAACCTCACCACAAAGGTATTTTTATGAGGTGGCTCTTTAGAAAGCTTCCTGTTTTTTATGTATTAAACAGAGCATATTTCTAAAGTTTCCAAAACTTGTAATGATTTCTCAGAAATGAGGCGATAGTGATGAGTAATTATTGTAAATCAGAAAAAAACATGATGAAGTAGTATGTAAAAATTGACCATGACTGCTTTGTCATCATTTGTTTGTTACTTTTTGAGGCTTGGCTACGATAAAAAAATTAAAACTTCACAAGCTTACAACAAGCCTAATATTACATTAATATAAAATATGAAAAACTCAAATCAATGTTATCTTTTCTCTCATAACATTAGTTTGTACAAAATAAAGTTGGGAATTAAAGACTTTCTCTTAACAGACTCTCTCTAGATGATTCAGGGGACTAGTCCTAGTACAGTAGAAAGGTTAAGTGACGACCCTTTTCATAGTTTCTTTGCAGTGGTTGAGAATTTCACTTAAAAAGTTTTTATAGCGTCCATTATATCATGTACCACTATATCAGAATACTTTTTTGAGGGTGGGGAGCATAAACTCACAGACACGTTCCTATTCTTTACAGTGGCCATTCTTAAACAAGTGCAAAATTAAAGTACCTCTCTGCAACCATAGTATATAAATGAGTGTAAACTGTTACTCAGAGAGGAAAGCTTACAGACAGTTCAAGGACAAGAATATATTCAGAACTATTATAAATGTTTGGTACATTGATTGATTTTAAAAGTATCATAAGCCAGCTAACCTGTAATATGTTTCAAATATTACAGGGTTTTTCACACTTTTATAGTGTTGCAGATTATCAATCACAATGCAAATTAGAAGTGCATTAATGCACCCCTGACAGTAAGTATATATTTTACCTATTTAATACGTTACTTAAAAAAAACTTTAAGCTGTTGTTTTCTGCTCACTTCTAAAAACATATAAATATATTTTGGGAAATATTCTGGCTCATGTACATAGTGGTATAAATACATAAAAATTCATTCATTCATTCATTATCTTCCACTTTATCCTATATTGGGGTCGGGGGGGTTCCCCATGCCCATCCAGGGGAGAACGTTTCGGGCGCTGGGCAGATACACCCAGGACAGGGCGCCAATCCATCGCTGGGCACACACTCACTCACACAGACACACACGCATACACACTCTATATGGGGCAATTTGGAAACCTCAATTAACTTGTTCCATGTTTTTGGACTGTGGGAGGAAACCGGAGAACCCGGAGGTAACCCACGCGGACACGGGGAGAACATGGAAACTCCACCCAGATTGGGATTCGAACCGGGAATCCCTAGCGCTGAGAGGCGAATGTGCTAACCACTAAGCCACCGTGCCGCAATACATAAAAATATTTTTTAAATGTAAAATTTCAGTCCTTCTGTACATTGTATATTCAGCATAAAGTCCCAAATAATAAGCAGTTCATTTTAATTATATATATAAATATATATATATATATAAATTTACCACCACATTTTTATGAATAGCTTATATGCTGTAGAGATGAACCTACATATTAGTTTAAGTCAACCCAAGCCATATTTCAAACCGAGCTTCTAACATGGAAGCCTCTCCCAAACTCAGAGAAACAGAATGAGTGTTTTCAGGTCTAGTGTACGTTACATCTAGTGTACATGTTACAATAACTAAATAGAGTAATTACATATTGTAATGATCCAGTGTAGATCAGATGGTTTAATAAGTATTGATTTAAAACCACAAAGACGTTCTGTTTTCTGTAAGACTTAAGTAATGTCATGAGTGCTGAAATCCACTTTCAATTATTTGTCAAGTGCAACATGCCACAGTGGACTGTGGGCAGACTGTGAACCAAAAAACAAACTTAGGCAAAACGTAATTACTATGATGAGTTAGGAGACAAATCAATAAAAAACAAAAGATGTTTATTAAATCTTTTTTTTTTCAGCTGTTCCCAAAAGAAGTTTCCACAGCAGATCCAACTTCTTACTTTTTAAGATTTTGTTAAACAATCTAGTTAAAAACTCAAATGCCATCTATCCTAAACAACCTTTCCACTTTTCGTTCTTTTTAAAGCTGCCCTCACTTCCTCCTTGCTACTCAGAGGCACTACCTGGTTCAATATCTTGTTCTATATCTTTAAATAATCCAAACTTATCTTCTTAGATAAGGTTAATCCACATTCATCAACTGCTTAGAATACTTTTTTTTGTCTTTTCAGCACATCCTCCTCATTTAATAGCACGGTCCCATTAGCATTCCTTATTATTATAACCTGCTGTATATCCTTCCCAGCTTTGTCCCTTTGTCTGTTCAATCGACTCAAGTCCTTTTCAGGTGTCCAACCATTTATAAGCTAATATTTTTAAGACTTTGATATTTATTGCTTTGCTTTATTCCTCATCTTCCTGTACGCCTGTCCACTCACTTAATTTCTCTGGAAATCCCAGGTCTTCCTTCTTAAAGTTGCCTGCATTTCTTCATTCTTCTACTAAGTTTCTATTTATTCATCTCTGTCAAGATGTCATATCACGAACCTTTCTATCTAAATCACAGACCATTTTCTCTGTTGTTACTAAGTCCTCTAACAGCTGACTTTTACAGCATTCAATGTCAATCTTGGCTCTTGAATTCAGACCACAGACTGAATTCAGAATATTCGTCGTTCTTCTCCACCCTCTGATTCTTGGTTTTGCCCCCACCTTACAGTCTCCAATTGCTGTCACTACCAATGCTGCTAGACTAACTTTCCCTTTACTTTTTGTCTTGGCACACAGCTTATATTAAACCTTTTACTCTATATCGATTTCATAGGCTAACCATCTGTCTATACCAGTCTTCTCCTCTTCTCCTTTACTTTATTGGCACAGCAAGAACCCAATTCAGGAGCTGTAAGAAGTTGGATACTAAATCAAATTAAATATATTTATTGATACAGCAGACAAGGGCAATACTAATAAATAATACCTGCCAATGTAAATAAAACACAGGCGACAACAAAAAGTAAATGCCCCTAAGCTACACAAAAACACATTATAAAAAGGATATTATAAGCAAGCTGATTTAAGAAAGGTGATTTAAATATTCTAAGTCTAAAATGAAATCTACCCTGATAAAGAGACTGCATTAATTTTTATTCATAATCAATCTGTAAGAAAATTGGAAGTTAAGTATTTTGTTGTCCACATGAAAATCATTAGACTATCCAGTTCAAAGTATTAAAAATAACAGCTTTATAGTGCACTGTATATTTTAAAATGGACATGGCCATCCAGCATTTATCTCTACCCACAGCTTTATTACAGACCTGATAAACACTACTTTCATTTCTATTTAAAACTGTCCTAGCATCAGTGCATTAGTCTAAAATACTATTTACATTAAGCTTTAGAATGTAAAAGACAATCAAAAAGAACCATACAAACATTTTTTATTTCAAATCTATAAACTATTCAGTTAACAATAAGTAAAAAATGAATAAATAACTCAAATTTACTTTATTATGAAATACACTAGATTATTCAGCACCAATAAAATGTTTTTGTTTATTAAACCTCTCTTAAAATGTAGAATCCTCTCCAATAATGCCTAGATGAACATATGGCAAGGGATTTATTACTTATTATTTACACACAGAATCTCTTCAAATCTTTAGATTTTAAGGCCCATGTTGATGGTGTTTAGTCCAAACAATATTTGGTTTAAAGTCAACTCGTAAAGATAGTTATGGCACAGCCTTAATAATTTAGGCCAAGTAGTATTTTGTGCCAGCTTGGAGTTAGAATTTGCAGTCTTCCTTTTTGCCTGCATTAATGGTGTTAATTGTATAAAAATCTTTACTTTTGTACTAAATTACGCCCAAGCTTAATATAGAATGAAAAGAAAATTTATTATTATTTGAGACGCGGCATGGTGGCTTAGTGGTTAGCACGTTTGCCTCTCAGCACTAGGGATCCCCGGTTCGAATCCCAATCTGGGTGGAGTTCCCATGTTTTCCCCGTGTCCGCGTGGATTTCCTCCAGGTTCTCCGGTTTCCTCCCACAGTCCAAAAACATGGATCAAGTCAATTAAATTCTCCAAAATACCCAAATTGGTGCCCTGTCTTGGGTGTATTTGCCCAGCGCCCAAAACATCCTCCCCTGGATGGGCATGGGAACCCCCCCCCCCCCACGACCCTAGTAGAGGATAACGCGGAAGATAATGGATGGATGATTATGTGAGATCTTGAACACTAATAATAGCTAAATTCCTTTGTGAAATATATTTTAACAATAAATTAATAAGTATAAGTAGTAAATATCTTAACATGAGTTAAGTGAAATAAATTCCTAGGCTCACTTTAAAATCTTAAGAATGTCACAACAACCCACTTTTTCATAACAGAGCTGCAGGATTTCTTAATACTTTACTGCCAAGCGCTTAGCTGTAAGTGCTGAAGCAACCATCTACAGGCTGTTACCGTGGCAAGCCAAATGGCATTAAGGAGGAAGGGAAGGATAAGTTGCTGATAAACAAGTGTGCACTAGAGACAGGTGGTACTACTTTAACCGCAACCCTAATATAGGATAAAGCGGAACATAATGAATATATATATATATATATATATATATATATATATATATATATATATATATATAAATAATATATAGAAAGATATATATAAATAAGAAATAACTTAAATCTGACACAAGTAATAATGAATGACAATGAACAAATAAAAAGCTGACATTGATTTTGAAATGCTTCAACAGAATTATTTTTAAACTCATTTAATAGACCTGGACAATAATGATGGTACCCCTGAAAATAATGTGACCAATGGGACATGTTAAATCAAGCTGTGGCCACTAATTAGCATCACAGATATCTACAATCTTGTAGTCAGTGGGCCTATATAAATAAATAAATAAATAAATATATATATATATATATATATATATATATATATATATATATATATATATATATATATATATATATATATATATAGGACTACAGGTAGTCACTGTGCTGTTTGATGACATGGTGTATACCACACTCAACATGGACCAGAGGAAGCAAAGGAAAGTACTGTCTAGGTTAGAAATAAAATTATAGACAAGCATGTTCAAGGTTATAAAACCATCATCGAAGCAGCTTGATGCTCATGTTACTACAGTTGCACATATCATTCAGAAATGTAAGCTCCATGGGACCAACCTCCCTGGATGTGACTGCAGGAGGAAAATTGATGACAAATCAAAGAAACGGATAATACGAATGGTAAGAGCCCAGAAAAACCTCTAAAAAGATTAAATGTGAACTTCAAGCTCAAGGAACATCAGTGTCAGATAACATCATGTCATTGTTTGAACCAAAGTGGACTTCTTGAAATACATTGTTGAAAAATCATAGAAAAGCCAGACTGGAATTTGTTGACAAGCCCCAAAGCTTCTGAAATAATGTCCCATTTACAGAATGACAAAAATGGAACTTTTGGACAAGGCATGTCAGCTCTATGTTAACAGACATGAAGCATGAAGTCTTGAATCTGTGCCAGGTACAATGAAATCTCTAGACTATCAAAGGATTCTAGAGAGAAATGTGCTGCCCAGTGTCAGAAAGCTTGGCCTCAGTTGCAGGTCATGGGTCTTGCAACAGGATAACGACCCAAAACACACAGCTAAAATATAATTTTGAATTAATTACATTAAAAAAATTAAAACAATTGTAATTTTAACTTGGGAATTTAAAAACAAATGTTTTATATTTGTTTATCCTGCAAGATGGCAAATATGACCTTTAACATAGGCTGGCTAACAGCAAAAATGGACTAGACCTTGCAATTAGTTAAATAATTAAAAGTCATACTCAAATTATATATTCACAATAAAGAGATGCCATGGCTAGAAAGGACAGTCTTTAATACAGAAGACACCAGGTGAAAAACAGCTATAGAACATGACACAAAACAATGTTCCAACACTAAACACAGGGAAGAAAGGGCTTTTAAACATGTAAGGGTAGGTCACTAACAAAAACAGCTGCACCAAATCTTCACAATGACAAATAACAGGGTCCTGATAGGGGTGCTGATGTACCAGTTGGTTGTGCTGGCAATACCACCAGTGACCAGTAGAGTGATAGTACCCCCCTGCAAAAAATGGGAGGCTATGGAGAAGTGCACCAACACCGAGAGAGTGAAACAGACAATGTCCATCCAATGCGGAAACTTGGAAGTCTCTCAAGCTGTAGAGAGTAAATAAAGGTGTGACCAAAATCCTGTAGCTGGAAAGAGATACCATCTGAGCCAGAGGGGGAAGCTGTAACTCCACATAGCAATGGGGGAGAGGGGGAAAGCCTGATGAATGGAGAGGAGGCAAGTGAAAGTGATATGGAGCCAAAGGGGGGGGGGGAGAAGCAGACAAGGAGGCAGAAACAAAAATGAAGTCATCCTATGAAATGGTGACACCCGAGTGAGATGCTGAGTAGTGAAGTGCTGAGCAACGTTCCAAGTGACGGAGGCATTGGCAACATCCCCAGTGGAGAAGGCAAACCGTTCAATCACGTGGAAGCTATGGAGGACTACACACATAGGACAGTGAAGGGGTGAACAAACAAGTGAAAAACAAACTTCTGCAGATCTTGTGTTTGGAACATTGTTTTGATTTGCCAATGCTACAGCTAGAAAGGACAAAGTCCAAAACTGTAGATGGTTCAAAAGTAGTCTTTAATGCATAAGATACTGGGTGAAAACAGCCATAGCACACAAGACATGACCATAACACAAAACAACGTTCCAACACAGGAAAGTAAGGGCTTTTAAACAAGTAAGGGTAGGTCACATGAAACACAGCTGCACCAAATCACATGACAGGGTCCAATAGGGGGCACTGATGTACCATCCGGTAGTGATCTTGTTCCATAGATTTTGAAAAAAAAAAAAAAAAAAAAAAAAAAGAAATTAGAATGTTTCAAAGTGTCCAAAATTATTCAGGAAAAAAAATAAATAAATAAATTAAAAAATTACAAAATAGCATTGTATTGTTACGAGTTGAAGACAGGACACAAAGATGCACATGAACAAAGTTTTTTTTTTTTTTTAAATTAAATAGCAAAAATCAAAGGTCAAAAAAAAAAAAAAAAAAAAGTGGACTCAGAACCACACTAACATAACTAAAAGTTATTCAAACCTAAAGGGGTGGATTAGAACCCTGGGCTACCAATCCCCATACCAGAGGGCTACGGCTGCACCACTGGGGAATTAATGCAGGTTGAGCCAACCAGGCTCCACAACGTAAGCACCGGACACAAATGCAGTTTCCCCGCTGAAGAGGTGGACCTGCTCCCTGCTCTGCACCTAAACTTAGAGGAAGAGGGGAAGGAGGAAAGACAGCAATTAGACAAAAGGAAAAACACAATGTTATTTTTTTTAGTCACCTGGTCTCAAACCTGGGTCTGCTGAGTCAGAGCTGAGCACTTAACAGGATTACCAATGAAGGGAGCACCATAAAGGCTAAAATGCAGGCTCAGGTCCCATACGACACAGCTGGTTGGTAGGCCTTAGTCTACAGAGGTCCCAGCAACTTCTAGGAAAAATTTCTTTTCCTGCTTAATAGAGAGCTGAAATACCTCCCATCTCCTGACAGTACCACCACTGACCTCTCTAAACAGGCCCAGTCATACCCACTAACCCTACAATTGCAAGTGTGCCCCATACAGTGGCAAACTCAAGGTTGCTGCACTTACCAGCCACAGAGCAGCTCCTTAAATAAGGAAGCTGCAGTTGGTACCCGTTAGCCCTGATTTGGATCTCCAGGATAAAAGACCCACACACACAAGCTCTGTAACTTCAATGGCACCTGGTGCCAGAGCGTCATGCGTGGGATGATCCAGAGACCCTAACATGTATCCCATTATGGTGAGATCAACTAATGTTTTTTTCTTTCATTTTTTATAGTATTCACCTTAAATCACTCAAATCACCTTGTAGATATCAGAGTGAGCCCTGTGGATGTGTGTGGTTAGTTAGAAAATGATGGAGATTATCCAGTGATAAATCTACAGATTAAGATTGGGAGCAAGCTTTGTGCAGCCTCATTGCAATAAGATCTTATTTAAGCAGAGCTCTGGGTTAAATCTAGTTTACAGGAACCTGTTCTGAGCTGAATGAAGTGAATTTAAATCCATATTCATATTCCAATCTTTTTAAATTTTCTAATTTTCTTTTATTGCCGACTATATTCAAATGGGGAAATAAAACTGTCATTAACATATCCTGTAGAAACCTCATCATTTTCAAATGTGATTACTTCAGTCAGGACTTTATTTATTTTATTTCTGTTAGCCATTGTGCATTGTGCAATAGGCTGTTTGTCCCTGGAAAATAGTGGTTGTACAAAGGCTCAGTCATTTCAGTATTCATTCAGTAGATCGATATGATTGCTGATAGGCGGCTTGATCTCAGATATTTCTATGAACTGGCCCAGCCTAACAGTGACACATGCCACCTCGCTGCTATTTTTAGAATCTTATGTATACAGTGCCTTAAGGCAAAGCTATCTCTCTTTTTCCTTCTTCCTCACACACACACACACACACACACAATTGTGATGTATAAATATGTGGATAATTTGGTAAGTTTTGCAAACAATAAAAAGTATTATGTACTTTTTATATACTTTTTAAAAATGTTAACATTATATGTGAAGGCTAACAATCATAATGTATTTTCTTTCATCTAATATTAATTGACATTTGAGGAAAATCTGCAATAATCAGAAAATTAAGCTCCAGTAATTCAGTGAGTGAGAAACCATTGTTACATCATAGTACAGGTGCATAAAAGGGTTTCCCTGTTATTATACAACAATTGGCACAACTTCTATAACATCCATGGAAACAATCTAAATGGACGTTACAAGGGCCTCGGAAAAAAAGTGCATTCTGTGCATTATTTGATCTAAGCTATAAAGTGCTCTCTAGCTCACCCCAAACATCTTGCAGGAAATACCGACAGGGGCCAGACAGAATAACCTAATAAAGCCTTAACGCTAAATCATTAGAGTGGAAAGCCACTCCCATAATGTAGCCAGATGGAGCCACTAATTGGGTTTGGATGTGTGGTTTGCAGTGCTGTTGCCTTTCTGCTTTTATGAGGCTGGATGAGTGGCCAAAGGAGAACGAAGTGGCTGAGGTAAAATTGCAGTTACACTGTGAGCTTCTGGGTTGCTGTCTGTGTGGCGCGATGGGGGGTTCTGTACAGACATAGAGGAATGCGTATGGAAGAGCGATTATTTTTTTCCACAGAGAGAGGAGTGCTCGCTTGGGTTGTGAAATTGCCAGTTTGTCTGTACAGTCTGATCTCAAAAAGAGCAAAGTACCTAATAAAGAATCAGCAGTGTGACCTGCTAGCTTTATGACCATAACCCCATTCAAAAATTGTGATGAGGGGTGGGGGAGGGGTGGTTGTGCGTGTTTTAGAAAATAATGCAAATATATATATATAAAAAAAAAAAAAATTATCAATCAGATTCCTTTAATGCCTTATTGAGTAACCCCAATGATCACCCCAAACATAGGTATGAGTTAGGATTAACAATGTAATTCATAATTCAAAGCAAAATACACTATCCATTTTACTTGTCTTTAAATATAACCTATATAAATGTATTTAAACAATTGATCTTTAAACACATACTTTGATGTTTAAAGTTAAGTGTATATTTACGCAAATAGAGCGAAAAAGTGTATATAATAATCTGTGCACATAATTAATATGATGTATCAAGTTCATTGACTAAACACTTTTTTGGTTAATATTTGATTTCGAAATATAATTAATACAATTTCAAATTGGAACTATATGGAATAAATATAGATACAATTATTTCTAAGCCATTTTTATAACCACATTTTGTGAACTGGTATATAGTAATGCTGTATGAAAAAGGAGTCTGACCAATTGACAAAAAGTAATAAGCAGGTATATGTCAGAAACAATCTGTTAAATAATAATTGGGAGAATTGTTTACATACTGATGTATGTAAATTACCAAGCACCAATACTGAGTAATTGGGTAAAATTTTCCTTTACGATTTATTACAATTATGCAGGAGGATAAGGGTACTAAAGAAAAGGATCAAAAAAACATTGAGTAGATCTTGATACTGACATTTTCTCTCCCACACAAGTTGGTCATCCATGATGGAGAGAACAAGAACACTTTTGAGGCTGATCTAATTAGCTGAAAAGCAATATTTGCTCAGTCTGCAAACATCTAATGCAATTCAGACTTTAACACAATAACACTACACTATTTCAACAAAAGTGCTTAGCTTTTATTGCTTTTATTCAGATTACTGAAAACAAAAAAACAAACCAACAGGTCTGGAAGTGTTTGTGTGTTGCCAACAAATAATGCTAAATGATGGTGTACTTTGACCGTAGTTTTGTATTCAGATTTCAGTAAGCTTTGTGATTTTAAATTAAAGCAAACATTAAGTAGCCCCAATCTTACAATCCAATGTCATTCTCCAGTGGATCAGTTTTCCATGATGCACAGACTCTATTTTAGACATTTACAATTGCCTTAAATTTAAATTTGGAAAGTGGAATCTTGGGCTAAAAAAAGAGCTTAACATGACAGCATCCGCTTTAGGCTACTCTGTGGTGTGCATCTCCAGCCGGCACACTGACGCTCACACTTAAATTGTTTAATCGGACTACAGTAAAGAAAGGCCACCTCTGACGCAGGAGTGCTATAACAGGCTGTGCACGTCTCTACAGTCCATCGAGGCTATTAGTTATTCAAACACACTTGTGTGTATATATATATATACACACACACACACAAATGAACATGAACACACAATTTTAAGCTTTAGCAAAATATCTGGGCTTTTGAAGGGCAATATAAATATAGAGTTGTAGGTTAATCTCTGCTAAAGCCCAGCTAATATAGACTGTATTTTAGGAAAGGAGAAATTAGTTGTACTTAGCACACACTTTGCTGTAGGCCACATATCTTTTAAAAATAAATCAACAACATAAAATAAATATATACAGAGAAAATAGATAGAAGAGCCTAAACAACTTGGAAATAAGGTACATTGTGTACTTTTTAAGAACTCTAATGGATTTGTTGATTTTTGGTGTGTTTTAATAGTTACAACCTTAGGTACTTTATCTTGTTCAAATTCATGAAGCTTGTACAGCATTGCTGGGTAGCAAGTGCAGTGTGAACTCAACTCTTTGTGGGCTAGTGTTCTGAAACTTGGACAGATGGAGGCTCCTAACTAGTGAGAGCTGCTAGAATCGTGATTCTGTTTCTGCCTGCACTGACGCCACTGATGTCCAAGATGCTAGCAGGTGCTGGAGACATTAGCACTGAATAATCATTAACCACGATCAAGCTGGCCTCAGTTATGACTGAGACATGATATGTCTATATGGATGACTATTACAGTGCAGGAAAACCGCTTCTGTGTTCTTTATGTTTTACTGAACTTGCATCATTAACATATAATTATAACATATATATAAACATATAATTCATGTTTAAAAAAAGAATAAATGTACACATCATGTGATTAGGCTATAGATATAGTATGTTAAAATATAGTTTTCCATACATAACCACAAACAAATCTAAATTGTTCTCCATCATGCCAAAGTCCTTTTTCAGCGGAACACTAAAATAAAAGTTGTTGTAATAATTGGCAACTTTTTTTTTACTCTACCTAATAATTACAAATTTTCTATGTGTCATGTTGGCCACCAATGCAGCTTGAAGTCAAGGTCCAATGTTTAGATGATGAGATATATTTAATGCAGGAAACAGGTAAGTTGGGTATAAATACACAAAAGGGAAGTAATGTGAATGCGCAGCAGATGACAATTAAGGACAAACACATCAATTAACTAATTACAGACACTAATTAATGGCATTGCAGACCAGACGACATAAGAAACACAAAACAGCCTGCTCCTGACAATATGTGACTAGTAAATAATTTTTTTGTCTTTTCCCAAGCAACTTTATTCATAATTTTTTTGTCTTATGATAACATCAAAACTCTTTGTGGTCTTTAATTTTCTGAGCAGCTCAGTCAATGTCAATAGGGTAAAGGCAGAAGCAAATTTGCTTTATACACTGGTGTATTTCATGTCACATGGTCCTATTGCAAAACTCCAATTTGTTTTAAAAGAAAAAAAATAATAGAGTGGAAGAAAATAATTATGTTCAGATTATCTACAATTTCAAGTGTCCATTTAAAGACCAAAAGTCTTACAGAAGAAGCAGAAGTGCCCATAGTCATATGTTCTTCTCATAAAATATATTCACCCTAATTCAATTCTAATTAAATTTCTCTCACATTTGTAGTTTGAGATAATTAATAATTAAACATGAAGCTTATTTTTATTTATTAAGCATTCTGCAAAAGCAATAAATGAAAAGAAATATTATCTTAGATGACTATGAATAATGTTTTAATGGTACAAATTGGCCAAGGCTATATTTTGCCTCAGTAGGGGAAATTAGTCTATTCATACATCACAAGTTTCTCTTTTTTTCTATAGTATAATACAATGTATTCGTGCAGTTACAGATATGAAATATCTCTGTGTAAGCAAGGTGCAGCAGGTGTGCACTGTGTAGCAGGATAGGTGATGGATAGCTGTTGATTGTCTGTGGCAATTTTAATGCAGAATATAAAAAGGGAGATGAGAAGAGCAACAGGCAAAGATAATTTCATGACCACACAGTGACAATTCATTGAGTGTGTTTGTGTGTTAAAGCCTTTTTAGGCAAAGACAATGGTTAGTGGTGTCAAAACCTGGGATAATAGTGACATCAATGGTCATAATGTCACCAGTGGACAAGTAAGGATGCACAGCTGAAAGCCACTTATTCAGCTTGTGATCATAAAAAACACATGGAACCTTGGGTGTACAGGTGGTTTGAAGTTGGGTAGCATGTAAAAGTGGACCAATTGGCAAAATGAGTGCACATAAAAATCAAGATAACATGATCTCCCCTTCTTTTAATCTCTCCCTATTCCTTCTTTTATCCTTTTTAATTCAGAACAGAATCCTTAACAGTTTTTCTGTGCATTTTACGTGCTTTCACATGTTTACTTCGTTGTAATCACAAACACACTGGTAAAATGTCTAGCTGAAATAAATGTAAGATTTCCCAAACACTGTGTACATAAACAGATACCTGTTCTAATCTAAAATGGCCAATAGATATAACCTCTTTGTTTTTTCACTGCTGAATTTTATATATTTTATAGTGGTTTTGTGAATTAACTGTTTTAACAAGAGAATCTTTTTCTTACTATGTTAATGTGAAGGTAGTCTCTTATGTAATCAATTATTTGTAAACATGAAATTAGATTCTTATTAGATCTCAAGGTTAGATTATTGTAATTCACTTCTGACAATCTACAACGTGTGCAAAATGCTGCAGGGATCATATCAGTCCTGTGTTATCAAATAGTTATAGTTATCAAAATAACTATAACTATATCAGGTTCCACAGTATCTCACTTAGCTGAATCAACTGTATAAACCAACATGCGAGCTCAGATCTCAAGGTGCTGGTTTGCTCTTCCACCAGCACTAATAAAATTAGTGCTGGTGGAAGAGCATACTCCCACAAGCCTCCTCAACTTTAGAATAGCCTTCCAGTTACTGTCCGAAATTCAAAATCACTATCAATCTTTACAGGTATTTTAAAAACAAATGTATTTAATTTTACATTTAATTTCCTGTAGATAAAGTTGTCAGGACTGTGCTGGCATTTCACCTTTTCACCTCACCCATCATTAGTAGGGGGTATGGCGCTGAAATGATGCTGTTCTAGGGAACCCTCTCAACTAAGTTTGCAGTATCTGCCCCTTTTAGTTATGCTGCTTTAGTCAGTTATGGGCACCTGATCAACTGATCAATTGTTTACTTTAATATTTGAAATAAAATTATTTTATGGCGGCAGAGTGGCTTAGTGGTTTGCACATGTGGGTGGAGTTTTCATGTTCTCCCCATCTCCAAATTGCCCCATATAGAGTGTGTTTGTGTGAGTGAGTGTGTGCCCAGTGATGGATTGGTGCCCTGTCCTGGGTGTATCTGCCCAGCGCCCGAGACGTTCTCCCCTGGATGGGCATTAATACAGTGGGTTGCAAAAGTATTCATACCCCTTGAACTTTTCCATATTTTGTCACATTACAACCACAAACATAAATATATTTCACTGGAATTTAATGTGAAAGACCAACACAAAGTGGTATACAATTGTGAAGTGGAATGAAAGTTATACATGAATCAACAATTTTTTTACAAATAAAAAACTGAAAAGTGCGATGTGCAAAATTATTCAGCCCCCCTGAGTCAATACTTTGAGGAACCACCTTTTGCTGCAATTACAGCTGCAAGTCTTTTAGGGTATGTCTCCACCAGCTTTGCACATCTAGTGACTGAAATTCTTGCCCATTCCTCCTTGCAAAACAGCTCAAGCTCAGTCAGATTGGATGGAGAGCGTTTGTGAACAGCAGTTTTGAGATCTTGCCACAAATTCTCAATTG
>JAFMOD010001453.1:495535-518833 GCA_019802435.1 Corydoras maculifer
GAAAAGGGGGCTGAATAATTTTGCACATCGCACTTTTCAGTTTTTTATTTGTAAAAAAATTGTTGATTCATGTATAACTTTCATTCCACTTCACAATTGTATACCACTTTGTGTTGGTCTTTCACATTAAATTCCAGTGAAATATATTTATGTTTGTGGTTTTAATGTGACAAAATATGGCAAAGTTCAAGGGGTATGAATACTTTTGCAACCCACTGTAGTAATAGTAATAATACTAATATTGGATAAAGCGGAAGATAATGGATTGATAGATAAAATTATTTTATCTATCTATACAAGTACTGCTTTTACAAAATTATAGTTTGTTTAAAACACATTGTTTTTATTACAAAGATGAAAATATATTTGTATGCTGTAATAATGCATTTATATTTAAGTGTAATATATTTAGTATTTATTTATTGGGAAATGTCAAAATAACTAAGGTACAAAGTAAATTTATATTATATGTATAGTTTTGAAAAAAATATATTATTTTCAGGGGCGGCATGGTGGCTTGGTGAATTAGGATTTCCTGTTCAAATCCCAGTTTCCATGTTCTTCCAGTTCTCATGTCCGCCTGGGTTTCCTCCGGGTTCTCTGGTTTTCTCCCACAGTCCAAAAACATGGATCAAGGATTGAATTCTCCAAATTGAATTATCCAAATTGCCCCATATAGAGTGCGTTTGTCTGTGTGTGTGAGGTTTCCCAGCGATAGATTGGCGCCCTGTCCTGGGTGTATCTGCCTAGTGCCTGAAACGTTTTCCCTTGGATGGGC
This sequence comes from Corydoras maculifer, assembly GCA_019802435.1. Classification (NCBI taxonomy): domain Eukaryota; kingdom Metazoa; phylum Chordata; class Actinopteri; order Siluriformes; family Callichthyidae; genus Corydoras; species Corydoras maculifer. Next base: position 496,314 of record JAFMOD010001453.1, read on the forward strand.
ATGGGGAACCCCCCCCCCCCCCCGCAACCCTAGCACAGGATAAAGCAGAAGATTATGGATGGATGTTATTTTCAGACTCAAGCCCCATGATTTGCTTATTTTCTTTTATATATTTTAGTGTTTAGTGTTCATATGAGCAAGCATGCATACATTCCATTTTTTGACAGCACATCTTTCTAAAGGCTGTTCAATATCGCAAATAAACTTTGAACTTAAAGCATAGAACACATAAATAGCTTTAAAATATGTTTATGAAATAATTACATTTGACAAAATTTATTCTAGATTTTGTACTCAAACACAATTAAATCATTCTTACTGAAATAGAATTAAGATTTTCATAGTTCTGCAAAATATTCTTGCATAGGTTCTCACAATTGTGTTGTACATTGCTTTGCTTTCACCCTTATATTCAGTTCATACCAAAAAAAGGCTCAATAGGAGCTTTCTATGATGGGTTTGACATAAACTGGAAGTAGGTTTTGGATCATTGTCTTGCTGTCACATTAATTACCGACCAACTAGACAAATTGGTGTAAAGACACTGCAGTGACATCAATGTGGTCATATTGTGTCAGTCGCTGTGTGTGGTGCTGTTATAAGTGAATAAGACACAGCAGTCTTACTGGAGTTTTTAAAAATGGCACTGTCACTGCTGGACTAAAAATAGTTCAGCAACCAAAAATGTGCATGAAAAAAAAAGATAAGCGTAGAAACAAAGAGATGCACCTAATGAAGTGACTGGTGCATACATATAGCTACTGAAATATAATAAAGCACAGCGTTTGGAAGCTGTTTGCATTTTAAATTGTCAGTGACCTTTATAGGATTGTTGCATGATTTATTAAAAAATCTCTCGATACTAAGTTTTCAAACGTGAATAATAAAGTAGAATTTGCCATAGTTCTTTAAGGGGGATGCTGTAGTTATTTTCTTCCGACAAACATTTTGGAACAGCTGCACAAAAACCCTGCATGCGAAATGCCGCAAAATGCATATGGATTTTATTTATATCTCTAGGAAAGCGGGCAGTGTGTCTTTTTAAGGAGGCCAGCGGGAAAAGAACAGGAGAATGAATGCAAACAGAAAGAGTGACAGATTAAGAGTGCAAAATGGAGAGAGAGAGAGAGACACTGAAGAGAGTGAAGGGCCACAGCTGTGTTTGGTGTGGTATTTTTAAATGCATCAATGCTGCTCCAATCCCCGTGCCTCGCCTGACCTATTTATAGCCAGGGCTGGGCATTGTTCTATTTTTGTCACCTGTGGACCATGCTACTGTTGATTCACATGCAAATGAATCTCCTCCTTTCCATCAACACTGAGCTGCTTATGTATCAGACAACGCTAGAGAACGAAGAGGCAAGGACTGAGAAGAACTATTCCTGCTTAACATACAGCTCAGCTATTGCTAAGACTCTACATGCAACTATCTTACTGAGAAGAGACAAGGGCAAGTCACTGCACTTTAAAAGACTGAAAGTAAAGCAAGAGAAACCTTTAGCGGCAGATGGTTTAGAATCTACAGCTCTTTTGCTAGGTGACTGGCAAGAGGATTGCAGTAAAAAGAAGATAGGCGAAGATAGCAGGGGAAAGGCTCTGCTCTTGTTTGGAAGGGAGGCGTTGTCTTTTTCGCGTGTTGTCACCAGCGAGGAGGAGGTAGGAGGGAGTGCGTGTGATCTCCGGAGAGAGAGCAAGCAGGAGAGAGAGAACGAGGGAGGGTTGGTAGTGTGACAGGAAGAGTGAGGCAGGCAATGTGCCGCTGACTGGAGTATGCTCCAGACCATTTACGAGGGTGACTCCTGCTTCTTCAGCGACGGCATTAGCAAGTCAAGACTGCCTCAGGATCCTCACGACGGGGACATGCACAACATCAACAACTCAGGTGACTCTATTGTCTTTCTGCATTTAACCCATATTTGCTGTCAAGGTTGGGCTTAGAGGAACTCTTTAAACATGTCAGCTATTAATTATACTGACTAACTGTTGGCTTGTCATAATTTTGCTACATTCATGCTAAATAACATATGAAATGATATCATGGCCAGTGTATCTGTGTACATGTGCGTACTTGTGTGTAAATGTTCTCCCAAGCTGCTAGTTGTAAATGTGTCATGGCACAACAAATAGGCTTCCTTTTTTGACTTTATTTTACTCTAAGAACATAACACTTATGGTATGCACTAATTATAGGTTGACTTTGGAAGAATGTAGAAGAATGTAGTTTGTACAGGATGTTGTAACACTGAACCATAGACAGGAAATCTGTTTTTAAATGCACTTTCAATCTTTCGGTTCTGATATTTGTCAAAAACCTACAAATGTTTATTTTTACCTTAGGTCTGATAGCAATTGGGTCCTACTGTTGAGAAGCAGTAGAGGTGTAAATATTCATGTGGTTTGATTATTTACTTTAGAAATAACACTTCTTTATTCTCTTTTCTGTGTTGATGTGAAGTTAGTTGAAAGTAAGATGTTGGCTCATATCCTCTTACTATTTTAAAGATTGCTTGTACATCATGTTCTGGGAAATTCGCAACATGATTTTGCTGTATTTTTTTTAAACAGGTCAGGTGCAACTTCAGATTAGAGTAATTTCAGGCTTTTGTAAGATATTTCATGCATCTTGCTGGTTCCTGGAACTTTTTTTTTATTATACTGCATGCCAAATCAATATGATTTCAAAGGGCATAAATGTTGTTCAATATCTCTCTCTCTCTCTCTCTCTCTCTTCATTTATATATATATATATATATATATATATATATATATATATATATATACATACATACATACATATACACACACATGTACATGTGTGTGTGTGTATAGTTACAATGAGTTTATCATTCCTCAAAAAGAAATAAGCTATCTCCCCAATAATCCTTTGAGCAACCTGTTGTGAGTTTGAACCAAATGATCTGGGGCAGTAGGGCTAAACTCTAAAATGAGAGATGGGTCACTAACTAATCCGTGGACTTTAGCCTTAAATCCTTATGGCAACCTAATTCAGTTTTAGCTGAGGATAAACAACAGCATTAGGGAAGTATGTGAAATGTGTTACCACAGTATGCAGTTAAACAACAGCCACTTGCATGCAGCAGGCAGCTCTGTTGCTTAGTCTGTGGGTCAGCTATTTTTAGCAATGCTATTTTCAACTTATGGCATTAACTGCTAAGATTAGGTGCCGTTCCAATCTGTTATCATTCCATCTCAAACCATTCCTAATTTAACCATACACTGAAGATGATATTAATAGGGCTTTTTGTCATTCTCTGGCATGTGATATGTAATTCTGTGAATCTGTTGTTGTCGAGGAGGGTGTTACCAAGCAGGCCTGCAATTTATTTTCGAACTTGCATGTTTAGCCTTTTGCTTGCTTGGAGACAAGCAGGAAAGACTGAACCGCCATCTGCCACTGGCTCTTAAAATTTGCTTAATGTAACTTAATTATTTTTCTTTCTATTGCCACCCAACATGTGGGGTATTGTGTTGCATAAAGTAAGTAACACTTCAGTAAAACATGAAGATTTGGGGTAATACAGGAACGGATTCCAGGCTTGTTTTTTTTTTTAGTAAAATCAGTTTTATTTTGCAATCTGCAGTATCTGATTTGGAGTAGAAAGACTATAGGCACTCTCTATATTTGATTAATTACATTCTCATGGCATGGTGAATGTTACACTTGTAAAAAGCAGGTTTTAACAGTTAAATTCAATTGAAATGAAAACAGCCCATACAAGTTAAAAACACTATTCTTTAAAGAAGGCAAAATAACAAATCCCTATATAGTCTATTTTTGACATTTGGTAATATAACATTGGGAAAGACTAGTTCCCCATAAAATAAAAGTATGATTAAAGCCTCTTCCTTTACCATAACAATACTATCTTCAAATGCATTTTCATATATTCATTGGTTAAATGACTTTTAAGTTGTTACCACATAATGACATATTTTCATTTTTAACTCGTCTTAGAGCAACTATGGGTTCACGTGATGGCCGGAAAATGCTAACTGCATAGTGCCTGCTATTCGGATTAGCGTGAGTTATGGTTCTTTGCTGCCTGCGGCCACCAGCGTGGCAAGGTGCTCCATGCTGCCCCAGCCTCTTAAGCACAATGGCCAACATGGTCAAAAAAAAAGTGCTGAGCCACACTACACCCAGCCCAACAGAGCTGGACTCATCTACAAGTTCACTTATAGCAAGAGAAAATACTATTTTAAAGAAAGATAATTACATCCAGGTGTGTTGCAACTGCTCCTAATTAATTGTGGACACAACAAGACACTAAATTGCTATGATCTATAGAGGGCTCTTTTTCTGACTGTGGATATAACATTACACAGGACTGAAATTTCTGAATAATAATAAGGCATCCACAGTAGATAAAAAAGTGGAAAACATGCTTAATTGATAAGCATGTTTCCAAAAAATGCATAAGTGGATTTAACATCTACAAGGTATGACAGTAGATGTGTCTATTAGTTTGAATGGTAAGTGGAATCAAAGGTACTATTGACAACAGACCACTGCTGCAGCAGGCAAAGCAACAGTAAAAAGGAACTGTCTTTTATAGATTGCTAGCAAATCTAGTGCATAGCTAGAATGCATTTATGTTGTTTACTCTTACATAAAGGAAATAATGTTTGCTATAGTTGGATGTATGTTGACATCTCCTTGACTGTAAACATACACTTTACTTTATAAACATCATTATTTTTTTTTATCCTGCATATGCAGTAAACAGAAAGCTTCTGGAATGTGGTTTATGCATTTAACAATACATATGTTTATGTACATGAAACATCTCTGCAGTCACATTACAGGATGTAACAGTATGCGAAGTATAGTTTATGCATTCTTTGCCTGCATACAAGCAGCTTTTCAATTCATATGGCCAGATTTACATATATTTGGATACCTGTTCATCTCTAGGGCTAACAGCATTTTGACTTAAACTAGAACATGGTGTTTGATTTATGTAAACTTATAAGACAAAACTGCAGGAATAAATACAGGATTACCATATTCATTTTATACTCTACACCTGTGAATCTGTAATTGCAATTGATTGTTCAAGTGGGACAGTCACTAATTGATGTTGGGATGTCAAACAGTTCAAGGCATTAGAGTAATTCAATAAGGCAGGTTTAATAAAGTTAAACCAAGGGCTTGCTTTTTAAAATGTTTTCCATAGGTTCACAAAATTACATCCATCCACAAGCATTTGCAATAATGCCACAATCCCTTACAGTTCTGCAAGTTAAGCATGTATTTTTTTTGTGATTAGCCGAAATGAAAATTGTTAACTTTCTATTGCAAAAGTTATACTATATGTCAGCATGCCATTTATATTCAGAGTAGGCATAACAGTCTATTCAGCAGTAAGAATCACCAGTCTGAAATTAAATCAGAGACTGATAACTACTACTTTAATGCAGGTACACACTCCTTTAAGAACAAGGGTACAAGGAAAATGTGTGCAAGATCCATATTACACTTTGGGCCAAAACCAATGACACTGCACCCTCCTCTTTAGCCCTTATTTGGTCATATAACTCTTACCATTCTTACCAAACAGTGTGGAATTTTGAAACATTACAAACACTGGAAAATTTTATGTTAACCTTGTAAGACTGTACTTACTGCTGTAAAGATGAACAATGTTGCCTAACAAGTTATAAACTGAGAAGTTTCTGTAAAGCAGAGCTGAAAAAGCCTTGCAAACCAAGTGTGATTGCCGTTCACACAATATCTATTTTAATACTGTTCACAGAAGAACAGTTATATTTAACATACTTTCTGATAATCATCATTTTTATGTTGGGGAAACATTAACAGCTGATCTAATGTAACTATAATTAAATAATAATAATAATAATAATAATAATAATAATAATAAATATAGTTATAATTAAATAACTATAATCAAAATAAACTATTATTCTAAAAACAAAAAGGGATGTGGAATGTCTTGCCTACCTACTTATGATTAAGCTGAATATATATATATATATATATATATATATATATATATATATATATATATATATATATATACACACTGTATATACACACTATTACCTATACGTATGACTTTAAAGCTAGTGAATTAAGGATACAAAATAGTCGTGGGTGTTCTCTGTATCAGTCCTATAATGAACTGTTGACCTGGTCAAAGTGTTTTTCCATGTCTTTTGCCCACTGAGTGCTGCTATAGGCTTCAGCATTCACACGATTGTGATAAACAGCAAAGATGAGAAATGCAATATTTATCCATTGACAACTGCATTTGTATATTACATCACATGTATTTGATCTATGAGACTTTTTCTACCACAATAAAAACACAAACAGTATATCCTAATACAAAATAAATTTTCACATTTTCCATTAGCAGATTGGTTTAATTTATTAATAATTATTGCAACTTAATGTTTTTAAAAAAAATTCCACCAGTTTATTTTTGCAGCATGCTCATTGTAATACATGTATTTAAATTATTTAAATAAAAATGAGTAGCAATGTATAACTGTGGTTGGGCAAAGCTGCACAGCAAGATATGGGGCTCAATTTTGATTGTTGTGCTTATTATATAGTTTCTAAGTTTTCTGACAATTAGTTACACAAAACCATTAACATTAACTGAACAATAAGGCAAAAGAAATGACAGGTCAATCTCTGTCTACATTATCAGAGTGAATGTCTCAAAACTACATCTTCAAATAACATTTAACAACGTGAGTAGGAGGACTCCATATTAAAACACTTTTCGAAACATAAAAAAGAGGAACCCATTTTGACAGACATGTAGAAATTTGTAAAAGATAGTACTCATACTGACAACAAATACTCCTGATGAATGTACAGTTAGGTGATGGTAAAATTAGAAATCTAATTTAAGTTACTTAGACACGATTAAGGCAATGTAAGTCATTTGTGAGACATTTTTATAATTATTTAACTAAATATATTTTAAGTTGTAATCCATTATCTAAAGCCTAACAGAGATCAGCACAAAGACTATAGAGGTGACTAAACCTAATTTTTTTTGGCTGTTGTACAGGTCAATTTGGCAAACATTATAAGGTTTCTTGTAATGGTGATTTTTTTTTTCCGGTTAAAGAAATGGCTAATTTGAGCCTGCTCCTAGTGTGAAATGATTAATTAAAGACAAATGGGCATGAGAAAACCAATAACATACATGTATAAATTAAAAACTTGCAAGTTGAAAGAAAAAAAGTGCTTTTTAGCAGGATGCCGAGTTTTGTTCCATGAGTTTGCTGTTTCCCAAAATAGCACACATTTAAATGCATAACTAGTGTTATCTAAAAGGATGACCTTGCACTGTTACCAGTGGCTAGTTCAAAAAGTATGACCTCATCAGATAACATTTAAGATGGTTTCCACTGGATTTTACCAGCTTAAATAAGTCCCAATGCTGGAGCATTCACATAATGGTAATCTGCATTGTGATATCACATTCAGGGGTAAAGATGGAAAGAGACATCAAAAAATAACTTACTGAATGCAACTAGTTGATCTACTTTTTTGTGCAGACACAATAAAATGATCTTTTTTAAAGGCTGTTGAGTGAGGTTGAGTAAGGAGACCAAATAAATGAGTTATTACAGTTGCATGCAACGGGAAACAGCAGGTAACTCTGAATCTATTTTTAGCTCTACTGGGGCAGCAAGCCAGATGCCTATGACTCAGAGCTGTAGCTCATTGGCTGAAATCAGGAGAGATGAAAGAACAGTTGGGCAGTTGTGTTTTGACGCCCATTTGTCATTGTTGAGCTACAAGGCTTCTTTAATAAAACGTTACGTATGTACAGCCTTGTTTTAAAAATTCTACACTAAGTTGCCTCATCAGTTAGAAAAAGGTTAAATGTCATAGCACAAGCACTAAACATCTGGGCATCCCGTTTTAAAAAATCAGGTACAGTCTGTCTATATGAGTAGAAATTTGCAGGTATGTTTTTATGTATTTTTACTTTCTAATCTATTGCATGACTTGACTTGATATAATTAAATGCTATTTGAAGTGAAAAACGTCACACAGTGCAGCTCAAAGTCTGCAGGAAGAGGAGTCATAATTATACCAGTCATGTTGCCATAGCAGCCTGGTTTAAGGTGGTGAATAGGGTTCGTCATAGTTTTAGATTGCACCACTTTACGCTTTCGTGTTGCTATTTATACTCACCAGTGCCACATGCAGACATGTTTTACTGCAGCACTGTGAGCAACAGTGTTCAGAAATACTTTGCCATTTATAGGTGAGCTGCTGTTTACGTCAGTGTAGGCTCACCTTTGCCACTTGGAATGGTTCAACCATCTCAGACAGGATAACCAGTGTGATAAGTTGTAAATAAAAATCTGAAATATGTCCTGTAAATACAAAATGAATTAAAAATATTTCAAGTTCCCTTAAATCTCTTTAAATCTGATGTTAAAAAAAGATGTGAATGCTGCTTCCAGGCACAGCTGCTTTGCATTACATCACTGATAGATCACCAGATAGCATTACAGTCCATTTGATGCCTTTCTTATTGATTTTCTTAGTTACATAAACCATTAGGACAATGTGCTTCCATTTCTTTATTCCTAGCATTATCAGGCTTTTTGCCTTTAGCTTTGCATTGTTAATTTAGGTAACAAAATGGGTAAATGAAACTCAAATGCATCCAGAAATTACATTGCAAAATGATTAATCTGTGCATGATCTGTTTAATTATAGCATTGCCAGCTCTATAGGGAACTTATGTTACATCATAACTGTAGTTCAGGAAGTTGCATAACTAGGAGATAGCACTTACTAATCAATTGCCAGGCAGCTAACTATAACCTTACTTTTTATACATGTTGTGATGTTTTGTATTTAATTTATCTAATAAACAGTTGAATTTTCTTAAAGTTGAATTATCTCACAACACAAAACAGGTTTATACTGCAGTCAGATTGTGCTCATGACTTTGTTTGCTCCAGGGCTCTTTTTGTAAGACTCATATCTCTGTAATTGCCTATTCCCCTGCCGAGGAGGAGCACAGCTGCAGCTGGTTATGATGCTTGCTTGCTTCATCTTTTCTGAGTGTGTCATCCAGGCTTGCTATTGATTTCCACTGCCTTGCTGACTATTTATAGAGCATCAGGGACCTGGGGGATGCCCTTGTGCTTTGTCCTTAGCTTATTATTTGTAATGAGCCACAAGTTGAAGCATACAACGGCAATCTTTCCATAATGGTAAGGAGGCAAAGGTGGCTCAGAGGAGGAGGGATTAGAACTGGGGAATTAGGAAAGACACACACACACACACAGCCTCATCCAAATGAAAAACAAGCTATGACTGTTTGTCCTGGAGCAAAGGGGTCAGCAAAAAGGTCTTAGGCTGAAAAGTTCTCAACAATGTTATTGTTAAAGTCTTAACAATATAGGTTTTAGATAAAAATACAAATCTTGGAACAGTAACAGATTATGTAACAGTTTGGCATGCTGGAAAGCTCTGGGGAAAAAAAACCCAACAACCTGAAACAACACCACGGCAGATGAAAAAAAGTTTATTTCAACAAACATAATGAGAGCAAATAATAAACACCCCAGGACATGTGCCACTCAGTACAGTGCATGATAAAGAAAATTAAAACTTTATAGGTCATGTGCCCTTCAATCAAAAAAACCCTCACGATGAATACCATTTGTATTACCACACCCTTACATATATATATATATATATATATATATATATATATATATATATATATATATAAATTTAGTAGTTGAAGGCTCACAGTATAAAATATTCTAACTGTTTATGTCTGTCATTTACAGTCGATGTCAAGCCTGAGGTACCACTGGCTTTGGAGCCTGTATCCCCTCTAGATCTGCGGACTGATGGAAGAACATTGGCTTTTGGGTCAGACCCCAGTGTTTGGGAGCGCCAGCTACAGCAGGAGCTTCTCCTCATTCAGAAGCAGCAGCAGATCCAGAAACAACTTCTTATAAATGAGTTTCAGAAGCAGCACGAGAACCTGATTCGCCAGCACGAGGTCCAACTGCAGGAGCACTTTAAGGTAAAAAAATGGCGTCAACATTTTTCTCTCTCTAAATGCTTATATGGAAAAACTATACAGTTAACTATTGATTCTTTCGTAACTACCTTTTTGGATATCACAGAATCACACAATCACAGAATTTATTATTATTTTGTTATCAGTTGCAGCAAGAGCTGCAGGCCATGAAACAACGTCAGGACCAGTTGGAAAAAGAGAGGAAGCTGGAGCAGCAAAATCAGGAAAGAGAAATGGAGAGACGACGACAGCAACAGGTTATCCACCTTAGAAACAAACAACGAGCAAGAGAAAGTAAGAGCATAAACTACCTTAATTGTAGTACATTGCTATAGCATAAAATCTGCACTGTATGACCAAAGGTATGAAAGCACTTCTAAATACTAATGTGTTGCATCTCAAATCCAGTGGTGAGCGATGATAGTATACCAAGACCACATCCATGAAAACATCCATATTAAATAGAATGGAATGTCGAGTTAAATTGATTTACAATTGACCACAACGTAAACAGGGATGCTGTTCTAAATTATTGAGGGGGGATATTGATTCACTTGACGTCTCAAAAGGAATTTGTGTATTTATAGTTTGTTAAATTTTTTACTTACAATTTTCCATTTTGCTTAACATGGGTTTATGTAGAATATTAACAGACAGCAATAAGGAGATCAGCAAAATAATTATTATTTATTGCTGTTACAGGTGCTACAGCCAGTACAGAGGTTAAGCAGAAGCTTCAGGAGTTCCTCTTAAACAAATCTACTAAGGACCCAGCACCAAGTGGATCCTGTATTGCGCTTTCTCAAAGCACAAATCTGTGGTTCACGTAAGTAGAAAAGAAATCTCCTAATATACTTAGGGAACGACATCATTTTATTGTCAATGCATATATGGAAAATTTACATTCTCGATTTTGACACCAAGTTTTATATATACCGTAATGTCCATATCCATAAGTGTCAGTAGTGCAATATATAAACATATTCTGATATCTCATATTCTATTCAGGAACTCCTATCACAGTTCTCTGGAGCAGAATTCACCTCCTCTGGGAGAAATGTCACCCTCTGGCAAATTCCCATTACCATCCCTACCAGATTGCAGAGATGATTTCCCTCTTAGAAAAACTGGTAAGAACACTTCTGGTCTTTATAAAATTGAACAGTGTTACAGCATGGCATCATATCCTTAAAACTATTGTTGTATACAACTGTATCATTGTGCCATCCATCCATTATCTCCCGCTTTATCCTTTATTGTGCCATCCTTTAGATATTATTCAACTCTGCCAAGGACTTTTCTTTGTATTAGGACATACATACATTTAACCTAGAAAATATACATTTATGAAGTCATCATGTGGTTTGGTTTTTTGCATGAGAGCTTTTAAAGACCATTGGGCAAACAAAGATCCTCTTAATGAGAATCTCTTTATGTCCTTTATGGGTTTTCTCCAACATCTTTAAAGATGCTCCAATAGATAAAATTGGTGATACTAAATCCTCCCCCCATGTAAGACTCTTAAAAACCTAAGTATGTTAATAGGTGTATGCAAAAGTTCCAAGGTATACTAGAAACAATTTTCAAAAAGTCAAAGATTTATGGGTAGTTTACTGACACTTTTAAAACAAAAGTGTCCTGATTAAATAATGTGTGTATGTGTGTATATATATATATATATATATATATATATATATATATATATATATATATATATATATATATATATATATTATTTTAATTTATGCTTGATTAATTAAGGTAAATAACATTTACCTGACATGTTGAAATTTTTTATTAATGTTACTGGATTATGAACTTTTCAAATCAACCGCATATTTTACAAAAAGCATTAAATGACTGATGATCTTTTGACATTTAACATTGACTCACCAGCCACTTTATAAGCAACACCCCCTTGTTCACACACTTATTATTTAATTATAACTGCTACTGTTCTCATCAAATTGATAAATGTTTAGATTTATTGTTACAATCAGGAGCTATTTTGTTGCTTCACAGTGTTAATCATCCTCTAATCATTCATCAAAACTAACAGAACACTTCCTACAGGAAGCAGGCGACTGAACTTTTATGGTTGGTGGCTTATTTTCAAATCCGCAGTGTAATTAATTATCTTATACTAGCAAAACATATATTAACACATTACCACCAGACAGTGTCCATGTCACTGCAGTGCTGATATTCATTTAGCTCCTAAAAAGAACATGCCATCATGATTCTGTTGAGTTTTTTGATCATTAAAGTACAAAGTAAAAGAGCCGTAACAAAGTATATATAGAAACAGACAGACTGTAATTGTAAAACTACAAAGTGTGGAACTAATATAATAGACTGTACATGTACAACGAATAATGTCTCAAGGAGTTAAATAATTAAGAGGTCAATGAGTGTTTTAGGTTTCAATAAAGGTTTCCACAGCACCTCATTTTCATGGATCTTGGGAGGTGTGTTGTAGGATGGAGAAGTAATTTTTATGAGACTAGCAATTAAAATTATATTTTAAATATCCCCAAAGTTCACAGCAGTAACTTCAGCACTACTCTTTATTCAAATTGAAGATTATTAATCTCCACAAGGCATGTTTAAAAATGCTTCATATATAGATTTAAATTTCTTCTAAGTTATAAAAAGGCATTATATATATAAAAAAATTGACTATTCATAGGAAAACAGTTTAGAGTTATTAACCAAACTTGAACCTCATGCGAAGTCAGTATTAACATGAAATATTGTTCCCCTATGGTTTTGTTAGTCACTTTTTCTTCAGAGCCAAAGGATCATAGCCATGACATGAGGTCACAATACTTACATCAAATTCTTTTCCCATGTGTCCTTTTAAATTACAACTGTAAACAATTATACCTGTTTAACTGCTTTCCCACACAAAATGCCATGTTTACACATTTTTACCATCAAGCAAGGTAGTTAATAATTCTAAGTTATGCAGACCTTTTCTGCTCATTATAAACTTATCCAACATCATTATGATGGATGCTCAATTGTAATAAGCATTATAGGTATGTGAATGAAGTCTTTGTCATCTCAAAATTTGAACGCATCAGATACACCATGACTGTGTTTGCTTACTTTAACAGGAAAAAATAGTTTAAAAACATTGTGCCATAACTTCTACCTACAAATCTGATTGCCTTGAATGATATTTTATGGCACGAAATTGATAAAAATCCAGATATATATTAAAAAGAGTTGATTATGTTTATTATTTCATGTAAAAAACAGTTTTTAGATTGTGCTGTTAAGAAGTATGACTGCAGTTTGTGTAGAATGTACATGTTAGTCTGGTGGTATTTAAACAGGGATTTGTAAAGTTTATTAAATAATTTATTTGTAATTTAGCTTTAAATACAAATTGAATTATTAATTAGAATTTTATAAGGTTCTTTTGTTCTTTGTTAGTGCGCATGTGCGAGAAGTGCATGCAGACTTTTGCAGTGCTCCCAATCATGTTTTTACTGCAATTGCCCCCCGGGAATTAATAAAGTATTCTGATTCTGAACCTCTTTAAATCTGTCTTAAAAGCTGGTGATATTAGATATTAGTGTTATGTTTAGTGTAGCGCATTACCATAGCAGATAATTGCTTGTGGATAGAAGGCTAACAGGAATAAGTATTGTGGCTTAGTTTTATGTTGTCAAATGTTTTTATTGTCATGGGTTTGATAGTCTTTGTATAATAAGCAAAATTCCCTGCATATGACTACATATGATATGAAAAGCTTCCAAATCTTAATGCCTTGTTTTATTTATCTGCTAAAACCCGTTCTCTGTCCTGTCCCAGAATAGTCCAGATTTGGGGCACAGGATCCTGTTCTAGGCAAGAATAGCCCAGCTTAGTGAACGGAGTAATACCATCACTAGTCTTGACCTAATTTCCAAACCTATGGAACAGGTACAACTAAAATGTAGGGGATATCAATACATTATAAAAAAAGTGGATATTTATGGTGCTATATGCCAGGCTATTCCCTTTTGTATTGCCTAGCTATTCTTATGTGAATGAAGTTAGAAATAAGGTTTGGAAAGTCTAGAGAAGTCTTGGTGGAGTAATATGGCTCATAGACAAGCATTGGTTGCATCAGAGGGTTTGAATCCCTTGGGTAAAAAGGGGTTGTTTTCTTTGCTTGATGAAAAAGATACAGTTAGCATTATTAACAGGCGAGTGTGATATGTTATTAAACCTTCATAAGATGTTTATATAAGAGAACTATTACATATACCTACAATGTATGCTTAAGTCTCTGTATATTTTATATGCGAGATTAAAAGTCCAAAAGCCTAAAACACGAAGTAGTATTATGTAAATGATAATTATAAAACTGGTATAAAGGAAGATGTGGGCAATTAAATCATATAGATGTTAATTTAACAATAATAACTGCATATAGTCGAGCTGGTGGAGGTGGCTGGGGCGAGGGAGGTCTGGGTCTCCCTACTTCGGTTGCTGCCCCCGCGACCCGAACCCCGGATAAGTGGAAGTTAATTAAAGGATGGATGGACTGCATATTAAATATGGCAAAATAATAAAGAAAGAAATAAACTGCCAAATGAACTGGCATATACAATTTATGGTACCGGTCTAATATATATTACTAAATACCAGACCTGCCCCATCAAAATTGAGCCCCTACTCTAACAAAAATAAATTGTTTTGATGCACAGTAATGTCAGTGTGTTTTTTGGGAATGACTTTTTTCATCTGCCAAAGTATATTCAAAGACATGCATTTTACAGCAAACCACCAGATTCTAAAAAGGGACCTTGCATGTGGAGTTGAGATAAAATAGTAAATGTGGTACTCCTTGCTGCGTGCCCTCCGGCAGTGCTTTCACATGCAATAGCATGATTGATTTATAGTGCAGTTAGACTTCTTCCTCATACATATATTCGTGTTTGGTTTGGCCTCTGGCTTCAGGCGATGTGTCAGCACTGGATAAAATCACACAGGTGTTGAGTCTGTCGCTGTGACTGAGCGAAGTGCTTTCCTGTTGCATCACAGTGCGGACCTCCTGCTGTGACCCCCCCCTCCCAGCAATTCAGCCTACGTCTCTGTGGCAATGGGATGCTGTTCCCGTGGTGACGACTTGTGATATGGGGTAAAAATAGACATCAGTAAGAGCACTGTGGGCAGGGAGGAGGATAGGCTATGACTCCCTGTGGCTCACTTTGGGCTTAAGATTAACATCCATTACTGCATTGCTGGATAGTACATGCAGTTGTTACTGATATTAACAGATGAAAGCTAGTAGTTCTGCTTTATCAAAATGTATATTTGAAGCAGTTGAGTGCAATACAATCATATGAGTCAAGTCATACTAAATAGTTAGAAGGTTAGAAACTTGTCTGAATTGTTGAAATCGTCTATAAGAAACAATAGACAAAATGAACAGAATACACATGGAATAAGGCTGATAATGATTATGATTATTGTTTTAGTAACGTTCACATTTGTATTAGATTTATAATATTGCATTCAATAAGGGGATTTAATTAGTTTGCAGAACACCAGAGCCAAATGATTTTAAATCCATAGTTTAAAAATGTAGTACAAATCAATTGTAATAGAGATAAGTGGATCAGAATCAGAATACTTAATTAATCCCAGGGGAGAAACTGCAGTTTTTACAGATGCTCTATTAGTTGTGCTTATATAAAACAAAATAAACAATAAGCACAGTAAAATTAAACTAAACGTTCCAAAAATACACAATAAGGTAAAAGCAAAGTGGCAAGTAAAAATAAATTAGCATGTGTACAGCATGTTATATTTTTATAATATATATAATAGCATACAGACTTAGTGGTTAGCACATTCGCCTGTTTGCACTAGGGATTCCTGGTTGGAATCCCAATCTTGGTGGAGTTTCCATGTTCTCCCCATGTCTGTGTGGGTTTCCTCCGGGTTCCCCGGTTTCCTCCCACAGTCCAAAAACATTTGAATTCTCCAAATTACCCCATACAATGTTCTCCCCTGGATGGGCATGGGGATCCCCCCACCTGACCCTAGTAGAGGATAAAGCAGAAGATAATGGATGGATGGTTTATATATTATAAATATATATAATTAAAAATATATATAATATATTGCACTGAATCAGATGGTAGTTTATAATATTGCACATTTCAAAATTTGAATACTCATCATGATTGCATTATTGCACATTAAAGGTGTTTTAATATATAATAAATATCTAAATATAAAAATTTTAATTTAAATATTAGAAACATTTAAATAAAAGTTCTTGTTGATGCTTCAAATATTGCTACTGTATTGGACCTAGGTTAAGTCAGATAGCAAGCCATGTTTACAGCATGCTGCTCAATGTAATATACTCCAGATGAGAGAAAAGCAGTTCCAAACTTGTCTTATTCAATCTCCCATAGCAGAATGTGAGAAACCCCTGTGTTTTGTGGTTTAAAGCATCAAATACCTTGCTGCACTTTACAGATTTCTTTGCTCCTTCTTTAAATATCTATCTTTTGATCTTGCCTTTGTCTTAGTTACAGAAAACAGCCATAAGCATGACATCTTGTTGACTGTAGTGCTCTTGTAGATTCAATACTGATTGCTTCTGAATGGATATGTGTGACGAACCATGATTTGTTTTATTTAAACATATTAATCTGTTTTATTCCCCCTGCAGCATCAGAGCCAAATCTAAAGGTTCGCTCTAGACTCAAGCAGAAGGTTGCAGAAAGACGAAGCAGTCCTCTTTTAAAAAGAAAAGAGGGAACAGTTATGACACCTCTCAAAAAACGAGCTCTAGAACTTATTGGTATGCAAGCTCACTTTTCAATTGTCATTTTTTACACTTTTTCACACTAACACTTTATGGTTGCTTGTTGACTCTAATCTTATAATAACAGCATTCCACTGAAAGTGCTACTTAAAAAAAAATTTTATACCAAACTTTGTTTAAGCAGTGTAAGCTAGCACAAAGACAGCTGTAAGACTGACTGTTTATTGCCTTATTTTTATTTTTAAAATCAAACACAGAATCCACCGGTTGCAGTTCCCCTGGTTCAGGTTCCAGCTCTCCGAATGGTGTCCTTCTTGGTTTGGAAAATGGATCATCTTCCCTACCATGCCCCACTCACACAGAGGTATAAATTCCAAAATCTTATTATAAATCTTGAAAATCTAATTACATGTTTTAAAGTTCAATTTAATATATAGAAAGTCATTTGGATCACAATTTTCTAGTACATTGACATAATAATAATTAAATAATATTTAATTACATAATTAAAACCTTGTAACTGTGTTAACATTGTTTTATGCATGGCGGTGTTGAGGCATGACAACACACTGAATATTATCACAAGCTGGCTTACACTTTGTCGGATCCAACCAATGCAATTTTATTCAGTAAATCTACGATCAGTCTTTACTGTGTTTTGTTGTATTCCAATGCACATTCTTCCAATATCAACAATAATGCGTCATTTTACATCATCCTACAACCCCTGTTCACTGACTCTCCTTCCTGGCCTGGCAACAGACACCCATTTGTGGCTGCTTAATTCTCAATAAAAAATATTATTGGCTGATGGACTGTTGACAATTCTCAATTTAACGGAAAGAGGCCACTGTAATGATGGATTGCACAAATCTATAGTATATTAGTCCATTGTTGACTTCATCTAACCACTGCTAAGTGTCTGTACTGTGATTGAATATGCATATTAACTGAAAAAAATGTGTTTCTGTTTGTTGACCTTCATCAGTCCTGGCAGTTTCTTTGAGCTACTTCCTACTTGGCTACTTGTGTCTTGGTTTTTTTTGGTCCCAGTGGAATTTCTTTACAAAAGTTATGCATTCTAGGGAGTGTGGCTGAAACGTCAAGGCTCTATGCATTGTCGGCATTGCAGCTGTGTTATTCTTCTGCAGCACTGTTTACCCTCCCATTGACTGCCACTGCAATGGCTGCCCAGGAATGTCTATTGCACCATGAATCTGGGTGGAGGAGACAGGGGGTTGAACCTAATTGATTTGCCAGCTGTTGGTAGCCAACGACATGATAACAACACAAACACTTCGAGTGGTTCTTATATTGACATAGGCCAAGAGTTTCATGGGTTGGACCGAAGAGCTGAGGAACTACCCATGGACAT
Source organism: Corydoras maculifer (assembly GCA_019802435.1). Taxonomy (NCBI): domain Eukaryota; kingdom Metazoa; phylum Chordata; class Actinopteri; order Siluriformes; family Callichthyidae; genus Corydoras; species Corydoras maculifer. Next base: position 514,537 of record JAFMOD010001453.1, read on the forward strand.
CAGACTAGGTGCAAAAACGAGCTATGTTTTTGATCCATTACACTAGGTATCCACTTTCAGAACCAACTGCTCCCCTGAGTCAGATAAAAGCCGGATATCCATATACAGGTCAGTGAATATGCAGGGGTATTACAAGAATAAACAGGGCTGCTTTGTGACCACATGCTGCTGAACTCTCCTGCTGTGTGCAGGAAGTATGACCTGGAGCAAGCAGAGAAAAAAATTCAACATCAGTGCTGGTCCCTACATCACAAACATCAATATAATATGCTATATTTGCTGTAAGGAATTGTAGGGATTGGCAGAAGCTTGCTAGTTGTACATGAACTCCAGCTTTGCCATGGCAGGAACAAACCTCTCGTTTGTCCTAGTACATTAAAGTTTACTTTCCTGCTGCTGTTGTTCTTTCTAGTAGACCATAGCTAAATTGCAATATAACACAAAGTTTCAATTCTTGTCTTTCTCTTTATCCATCAGCGTTGGCTTTCTCAGCCCAAGTTGCTTGGTTCCGAAGGTTCTGCATCCATGTTGAATCTCTATACATCACCGTCTCTGCCTAACATCAATCTGGGCCTCTCTGCAGCCTCCTCTCCCATCACTGTGAGTTACCTTAAGACTGGTTCCCCTCACTTTATCTGCAGTTTTAATAGACATAATAGTTTCTGTCAAAAGTCATGTTACCACTATAAACTTATTAAACAGTCATTTCCAGTACATACCATATATGATTACTATTTGGATAAACTTTGTGGGAGCACCTTGATTGTAAGACAAGTGTTTGCCATGATAAATTGGTAAAAGGGAAATGTCATTTAGGGCCCTGCTTAACTACACAGTGAATCCCATTGAAAGACTACCCCTCACTGGCTGTCTGGATGATATGTGTAGCCTTAGGGTTCTGACCTTTGACCTTAAGGGATTTTATAAGCTTTAGATAAATATTGTGTTTAAGTGTCTTGTGTCAATTGCACTCCAGTCTTTCCTAGTCACTTCATCTATTTCTTCTGTTTAAAGAGACCAAGCCAGAATAATCAAGTGCAGATTTAGATAATGTTGTGTTTAACCTCGCATCGCATGGCTATGTGATCATGATTGAGAAATGTAAGGTTAAGTCCATCAAGCTTAACAAATATAGGAGATAATTTCCATATCAAATGCAGGCACTATATTCAGTGAATTTCAATGAGTGTTGTGGTCAAGACTGTTGTTTATCACTGAATTAGCAATCTGGGTTCTGTATTCAGGCTGGTCTGGGACTAAAAGAGAAGCATTGTGAGAGCAGCGGATTGTTGTCTGGCAGGCAGGGTATGCCCACTCAGTTATTAGGCCCAGTTCACCTATCAGCTGGCATGGACAAAGTAAGCAGCAGTCAACAAGTGCTCTTGCAGCACCTCCTACACAAGGAGCAGCTACGTCAACAGAAGATCCTCTCTAATGGTAAGAGTATTATTCCGGTTCACCAAACACAGCTTATCATCACAATACAAATATTGTAACCTGTATATCTACACAACAATAACTAAAGAATAAAAATAGAGTTTTGTTCTTTGGTGAAGTGAGAAGGCAAATGCATGAATGTGTCACTCCATCAGCCACTGCAGAAAAGCTAGATATAATCTGACTTGCAATCTGCAATGCACATGCTACATCCAAGCTGTTTCATTACGAAATACACTAGCCTCTCATCTTCAACTGTACCACTTCGGCCTATGTAACAATTACATTTAAAGAAAGTAATTAACTAATAATCAAACGCTTTTTTTCCCCCTCCATTTTATTGAAATAATGTTTCTTTTTATAGGTCAGAGTGTAGGACCTGTGCATCCTCCATCACCCCTAGTAATGAAGGATCGCTCCTCAGGCAGTGTACGCCCCAAACTACCTCGCCACCGACCATTGAACCGTACTCAGTCTGCACCATTGCCACAGAGCATGCTGGCACAACTTGTTATTCAGCAACAACACCAACACTTTCTGGAAAAACAAAAACAGTACCAGCAACAGGTTCATATAAATAAGGTATTACCATGTTTTTTAATAAACCTTTTTTTCCCTTCGTCTTTTTATTAGTTGCTATTCAATAGGGTTGCAGGACATGCCCAAACGCATCAGAGAGAGGTATATAAAAAACACACTGTGGATGATGCTGACATGTAGTGAAAAAAATCTCTAGTTCATTCCAGTTTTATGACCTTTAGGAAAATACCCACAGAGATGCATGAAGATCATGCAAACTATATATGTTTGGCTAAGTCTGAAAATGAAACACAGGACCTGTGTGAGGCAACGGACCTACCTACTGCACCACTGCGCAGCCTGTTTCTTGTTTTTTAATGCATATCTAAAAATATTGTTTCTTTTTTTTGAAATTACTTTTAAAAGTTGGCTGAAACCAGATAGTACAAAGTTTTAAAAAGTTGAGAAGAAAGGTGAAAAGTTTTCAATAGTAGAATGTGCTATATGAAAAGTATTTCAGCACTTCCATTTTAATATATGACTTTGTATTTTACCTTTAGAAGTAAGAAGGAAAGCTCAAATTCTTTGGTGTATCTGTTGATAGCAGAGCTTAAGGGCATTGCTGGCCCTCTCATGCAAACATCCTCTAACATACATGAGTTCAAACAAATGCTAAAGAAGATAGAATACATGCTCTTGTTCCCTTGTGGAAATTGTTGTATTTCTGTGCACTAGCAGTGGTGACCCTGACCATCCATTTGAGTGCAATTATTCTGCTAAGAGTGCTAGTCTAGCCAACTGAAAGGCTCCATTGTGTGTGGGAGCTTATACATTGATCTGCCCTATTACTGCTGAAAAGGCTATGGGAAATTCAAGGCTACAAATGCATTTTCAGGAATAAAGAGCTCAAAACTAATGTTTTGCTGCTCTCACTTATATGTTGCAAGCTTATTGGTATGGCCTCAAATAAAATTCTGCTTTAAAGTATCTTCAGCTTCTGAATAATATGTTCAATACAAGAATAACACAATAAAAACATAGCTCATTCACATGGCTTTTATTATTATTTGGGTAAATTCTCATCATTTTTATTCATTTTATATGGAATAGTCAAAAAGAACTTTCACACAATATTGCAGTAACTAGAATAATTCAGCAAGACAAATTTAGTTTGTTTTTCAGTTTTTAATATTGAAAATATTGATTATATTTCATCTCAAAACAAAAACCATAATAAAACCTGTTAATAAATGTCTGAGAAGGAATCCTAGTTGTTTGGAAACTGACACCTTTTTACTATTTACTGAGCCATCGACCTTAAGCTTAAGCTTTAATGAGCAGTAAGAAAAGAATTTTATAAGGACAAGCTCAAGTCAATTTGACCCCCTGAATACATGCTTGAGCAAAATATTTGCACTCTTAATATTGGAATACATGCTAGAGTAGATGCTTTAAGGATCTTAAAACTTTGCAAGTTTGCAACTACACAAATACATACCTTTTCTGTTTTTTTATTTGCATAAACACAAGATATAACAGCCATAAATGTTTTTATGTATAAATAAATAAGTTAAATACCTCACACAAATATACTCAGAAAGTAACTTACCAAGTTTATCTTTCAGATTTATAACTAGTTTTAACAAATTTATTAAAGTGTAAAAAGTAAAAGTCCCCAAGACTTTTATTTCCAAAGTGATGGCCTCATAAAACAGAATTTTAAAACCAAGATGTTGTAGTGTTATATGAGAATTAATTGCTCAGAAATAAAAGTTGTGCGATCAGACATTGATATTAAGAAAGGCTTTGGCACTACATAAGGCAATACATAATGACATTCATAATAATTCATTTTCATAAGAGAAAAATCAGCAGAGTACATCAGCAGCCCACCACAAAGTTCCTTTGCCTTTATATAATCCTGCTGGCAAGGTCCTTATTAGTGGCATCAGTCAGTGGGCCGGTGATGAGAACCCGGAGGAAATCCACACGGACAACATGGAAACTCCACCCAGATTAGGATTTGAATCAGGAATCCCTAGTGCTGAGAGGTGAATGTGCTAACCACTAAGCCACCGTGCCGCCCATATATATATTCATTCATTATCTTCCGCTTTATCCTATATTAGGGTCGGGGGGGGGGGGGGGGAGTTCAGTTTCGGGCGCTGGGCAGACACACCCAGGACAGGGCGCCAATCTATCGCTGCCTATACATATATATGTATGTGTGTATATATATATATATATATATATATATATATATATATATATATATATATATATATACAGTGGGTTGCAAAAGTATTCATACCCCTTGAACTTTTCCATATTTTGTCACATT
>JAFMOD010001453.1:522379-604633 GCA_019802435.1 Corydoras maculifer
AATATGGATTTATAATGCCTATGGTCCAAAACCACTCAAGGTGTAAGGAATGAAGGCTATGTTGTTTTTCTTGTAATTTCCCACACTCAGTCTAAGGGGAGATATAAAGGTCTTTAAAGCTTGGCTTTGTAGGATTTTTGAACTGAGCTTTGAAGTAAACTTGAGAGGTACCCAGGAGCTAAAAAGAAGTTATAATAAAAAGAGTTTCAAGGCAGTAATATACAACCTGGACTAAAGTGACCAGGCAAAGTTTAAGCAATTATTCAGGGTAGGCTTAGCCTGGACTAGTCAATTCCACTCAACCTATATCTTATAACAGCATACATACCAACATGTGAACTACACTAACTGTCGATCCATTCAAAAATTTTCCAAAGAAACTGCATTTGCTTTGTTTGCATTCTGTGAAGAGGCTGCTGCCAGAATCTAAAGAAACCTTTTCTTATTACACAGAATATATAAAGACCACCCAAGCACCAAAATAAAGAAAAGTGAACTGTGAAATCTTTGCCTTGGATATACCTCATTTATTTTTGAGCCAGTCTTCTGCCCAGCTTTCTATACATTATATCTGCAAACTGTCACACTAGATCTGCAAAGCATACTGTCCAGTTGTTTATCCTGTTTTAAGCTGACTGAGGTTGATTGATTGACCTTGCATAGCTGATGGCTCAAAGCCATTACATCAATAGAGCAAATGCTGTCATCATAGTCTTCATAAGTATTTTTAAAATGTTTAGAGACATAAATAAAAGAGTAGCAATTGCTTAATGGTTGAATAATAAATGAATTGTTTGAATAAGAGTCATACAAATCCTAAAGTAAAACACAAGTACTTTGGGTTTCGCTTAACATTATCTGAACTGGAATCTTGGTCTTATGGATCAACTTTCTTTTCAAGTTTAATGAGGAAGGGGAGTTTCTAAGTGCTGCCTGCCACATTTAAAGGCTGAGAAGACCTGCGCTTTGTCACACTCAGATGATTCAACTTGATAGGTGTGAGTGAAGGAGACCAGCGGGTCATGGATGAAGACTTCTATTGGGAAGAACAGAGCATGTTATACTCTTCAAGTGAGGCAAGAAGGAGGGAGTGAAAGAATAACTTTAAAAAGACAGAGCACCGGTGAGATAATAAAAATTAAGATTGAGTGAGAGCAGAAATAAAGAGAACAGAGAAATTACTAAAAATGTCCAACAAATAGTATGTTTATAGGCCAGGAATCATCAGTGCTTTGGCTACCTAATTTTGACTGTCAGCCATTTTCATGTGTGTGTGTGTATATAATACATCTCTTTATGACTATAGCATGGAGGTACCATGCTCACTGGTCTAGGTCATACTAAATATCAGACTAAATATTCGTCCCATCATTTTGGTAACCACCATAATTTTATTTATTGTTTACCTTGGTCTTTTAACTCATTTTAACTCATAAAATGGCTATTTTGTGTTCCAATGTATTTAAGTAACAGCAAAGCAACAGGCTTGATACCATATCCATATCTCCTTTTCCAGAAAATGAAAAAATATGTATAAAAAAAAAAAAAAAAAAAAAAAGCATTACAGAGAAACAAAGAAACAAACAGTAATAATAAACCATAATATGTTATATTAAAAAAGACAGGGGTCATGTTTTTGTATTGATCTATAGAATCTGGCCACAACCTCATCTTTTTCCACTTCCACAGTTTTTAGGGATTTCATCAAGTCTAAAAAATAATAACCGAAAGAGTGCAGTGTCATGAATATGGCATTAAGGAAGAGTCTCTGAACAGAATATCTGAGTGAGTGCTAGTGTTCTGGTAAAGCCCCATAAAGCACTGACTAGTCTTATTAATGTCTTGCCTAGCCATGCATCAGTGCACTGCTTAAATCACATACTTATAATATACTAGAAACTGGTTGTTGCCATTGGAATAAAATACCTCTTTTGCAAATTCCTGTCACTCTTTATAAAATGGGACGGTAAAAGCAGCCATAAAAACATCTCTCAAAATCAAGTTTGTAGCATATGTTGAGTGCAATGGATTTGTTACACTCTGATGCCACGCAAAACTGCTGGCTAGTGAAGAAAAGGAAACTTGCATAAAACAAAATCCAAAAAACCTGGATTGTATTAATGATCAAAAATTTGCATGAAACTAAATTCAAATTGGCAAGAATTATTGCAAGTGAAATTGAAAACAACAAATATTGTTGAAATTATATCAAATACAATTTGCAAAATCTAATTATTTAAAATTGTGTTTATTAAAATGTTTATCCTTGTTGAAGAAAAGGATGGTTTTGCAAGAAAACCTCAGGAATGTAGGCATCTATCTAGCATGTGCCTAACTAAATATTACATAAACAGGACAGAAAAAGGGCCTTTTAACAAAACCAACAGGAAAATGCTGCGCATCTCTCTTTTTTCATGAACAGAAATATTTAAAAATGTACGTTCTTAAAATGGTATTAGTCTGAAAACTAAAAAAGATTAGTTAGAAAAGAAGCCTTGGTTTTTGTAAAGCCTTGAACTACTGTAGAATTTATCTATGCGGACATCTGTACCATGTGTGTATTTAGTTCCTTAAATTAAATTAAATTATCTTGATGACACAAAAAGAAACAAAGCAGTAGACTATGGCCAGTTATTCAAGCTGCTTAATTTAAGAGGTGGTTAAGAGAGGTTTTAAAGTCTATTGTTCAATATGGGTTCAGATGCTGCAAACATACATTTTAAAAGTATTATGTTTTACCATAGATAATAATCTACCAAAGCTTTGTTCAGCAAATGGAAAACTATTGCTTGTTTGCAACTTATGTTTCAGTTTGCAATTATTACTATAAAAAAAAACATAAATAGTATCTGGGGATTCATGTTCGAATCCTGATTTGGGCGGTGTCTCCATGTTCTCCCTGTGTGTCTGTTTGGGTTTTCTCCACCTTCTCTGGATTTCCTCCCACAGTCCAAAAATATGGGTTTAAGGTGTTAATGTTCTATATTGCCCCTATGTAGTGTTTGTGCGAATAAGTGTGCATTTATAAGATGTATATTATGTATTTTGAATATTATAAAAAATACATTCACACTTGGGTGCACATGTGTACATTCACCTGACTTTATCCTGAAAAGAAAACCCACAAAGACATGAAGTGAACATGCAATGTTTACTGACTGGGTCACCCAGCTTCAAACCCACGACTTTCTTGCTGAGGACTGACAATGCTATTTAGCTTTTAAAATAGTTTTTGTTACAATAAATTTTAGGAAAAACACATAAGAACATAATTTTTATTCATTCATTCATTATCTCCCGCTTATCCTCTATTAGGGTCGCGGTGGGGTTCCCCATGCCCATCCAGGGGAGAACGTCTCGGGCGCTGGGCAGATAGACCCAGGACAGGGCGCCAATCCATCGCTGGGCACACACTCACTCACACAGACACACTCTAAATTGGGCAATTTTGAGAATTCAATTAACTTGACCCATGTTTTTGGACTGTGGGAGGAAACCGGAGAACCCGGAGGAAACCCACGCAGACACGGGGAGAACATGGAAACTCCACCCAGACGGGGATTCGAACCGGGAATCCCTAGCGCTGAGAGGCGAATGTGCTAACCACTAAGCCACCGTGTCGCCCATAATTTTTATTATGTTATCTAATTTTATTGAAATATCTAATTTTAGATCGGTCAAAAAGGTTCATATACAATGTGGGTAAAATTACATATCAATGGTTGTATAGACTTGGAGGTGTAGTCTGTAGAGATGTCAGTTCCTAATCTCCTTTGGCTTTAGTCACTGTCTATGTAAAGTTCTCATGTTCTCTTTCTTATCTTCCTTCCTCCTCTTAAACACATACAAGTAGGAGGCTTGGTTAAAAATTCCCATAATCATAGTGAATGACTTTGTGAATTATAATTTTAATGTCTATAAGCATCGTAGTTGATTTTGTAAATTTGAACAAATTATAAATTTGATGCCTAAATGTATTGCAAAATAGTTTTGTCACATTTGTAAAATTTTCCAGTTGTTCCAGTTGCTCAAATTATCATGATTAAAAAAAATCTATCAAAGGCTAAATCCTTGCTAATAATGGTAAGATGTGTAGTAGCATTAAGTGCCATACTTCTGGAAAGATTTTGTTAATGAAAAGTATTTCTCAGTGAATTTTGTCATTGGGGGAGTGTAGGTATGGTGCTGATACCAAGGCTGGATAAATAGAAAGTGTTGTGTCAGGAAGGGCATCTGAAAAATCTGTGCCAAATCAAACATGTGAATCAAAAATCTATTTATATTTATATTCAATTATATTTATATTATTGATATAATATAAATGATATTTATATTTATTTATTTATTTATTTATAATAAATTATGTACTGTCCGCCAACAGTGTACTGGTAGAAATTGGTAAGAAGGTGTATGTGAGAGCAGGGACAATAATTTAAGCATCCACCAATCCTTGTTTTTATTGCAGTCCTATTTTGCTTATTAATTGGATTAATCTTAACTCATACATTTTTACATTATCGTACTAGTCACTATTGTTTATTATTACATGTGGTGTGTAACAACTTGGTTACTACCACCTAGGTGACTGCACATGTGTATCTTCTACAATACTACTGTAGTTAGTGATGACCATTTACACTTCCTGAGATAAATTAATTTGACTGCACAGGATGCCACAGCTAGTAATGCAGCACAGCTAAGAGCAGATTTATTAATGTTTGGTGTCTTAGTTGGCATGTGCATAATCTGCCATGAAAAATTCCATGAGCTTGTGGGCAGATAACAGGTGGCTTGACTCACAGCTGCTCTGGTTTAAGTGAGAGTTTGTAAATCACTGTAAATTACTCATGTTGCTTCTAAAATTTGTATAATTGTATTAGAAGCATATATCTGATATATTGTTTGTAAATAGATTTTCTTTACCCTTAAGGTTTGTAATTCTTTAGTCAGTATATGTCTTAGTATATGTCTTAATTCAAAATCAAATAAATATATTGTCACATTCAATATTACAGAACCATAAAAAACATAATTATATCACATTTTTAAAAAAAGCTAAAAAAAAAGCTAAAACTGAGTGTTCAATGCTATATGGCTGTACAATAAAAAACAAATAAAGAAAATATATAATTTCTTTGTCAATATTTATGATGGCATCCTGAAAGAAATGAGAAAGGTTTTTCAGACTAAACTTTGAGTATAAAAATCAAAACATAAACAAAACAAAAACACAGATCTGAAAATAATGAATTCCTTTTCCAATCGTGTCTGATGAAATCACTAGAAGCAGACTGTGGTGTACATTTCTTAGAATGCTGTCATCATCTTCAAAAGACTCCAGGCGAGTTTGTTATCATTTATATCTTGGAAGGAACTGAACACTTTTCTCTGAATCTCTAGCCTCAAATTGATAACAGATTGCCCTGGCTTTTGTGTTCAGTGGAGGGGGTGCTTGGTTTCATAGGGGCAGTAAATGCTTGCAAGTTTTTAGTGATTTTGTTTAAATAATGAATGAACTGACATCTTCTGATAGAAGTCTAATGCCTGAGGGTTAAATGACGAGACATAGACCTCTGCCCTGCATGACCAGAAATCTAAGGGTCAGGGGATACAGGTTAAAATAATACAACTGGCCATGTTAAAAAATCAGCAGCACACAATACTGACATTTAGTCATTTCAAATTTCACATTGATCAAATCCATACATTGAAGTACATCAGTGATATGAAAAATGCAGTCATATTTTGAAAGATTCTCTTCCTTTTATTCTGATGGAAGTGACAGCTCTCCATTCAAAATCTGGCGAAAGATGAAGAAAATTCCTGTGAACAAAATAGAAGACTGTACTTAATAAAAGTCTGGCATCTGTTGAGAAAGATGAATAGGATAGCAAATATCCCTTTTGATGTGTTCTATCAAAAAAACTTTTTTATAGGATTATAGCAAAGTATTTAACCAAAACAATTTTGAATATCTGGGTCTTGTTTAGGATGTTTCAGAGAAACAGACAGTCACAAACTATGCATGGCACCTTGATGTTAATATGTTGGTTGTGCTCATGTTGTAGGTGCAAACAGTTTTCTTAAAACTTTAAATAATAAAATTTTTTTTTGCAAATTTAAAGGTGTTATTAGACATGACACAAAGCGGAATACAGTTACACCTCTTTCCCGTGATTTATTCACAATACTGAACAACCATGAGTGTCTTATTGCTTTTATAAAATGGTTACAAACACACTATAAACATTTTTAAAAAGATTTTATTTTTAAATGCTTTTTTAAAAGCAAAATCTTCTGTGACGTTATCCAGTCTGTATTTTTAAAGTGAACACTGATTGCACTGAGTAACAGGATTCTGATTTGACTGAGCTACCACACAGGCATGTAATAATATGTAATATGTAACATGTAATATTTATTAATATGTGTGCGTTTGTGTGTGAGTTTGTGAGTGTGTGTGTGTGTGTGTATGTATGTGCATACCTACAAAAAGTATATTTTGACTCTTTTGAGTTTGTAGATATTGGATGGAACATTACACATTTACATTTTTAGTCCTCAGTATGTGCATTACAAATTAAAGTTATACACAGCATACAGAATACACATTTAAGAGAAGACTGAGTTCAAGGAGTACAATTTAATTAACTAGCCTGCAAAAAACTCTACACTGAGTGCCATCAACTTTACACTGGCCACATGTCAACCATAGAGGAATGTGGCTGTGGGGCTGTAAAATGCCAAGGCCTGTTCCAGGTTACCTGTTTTTAAGCATTTGAGCTACAGTCTACAATGCTCTTTAATGGACATCTATAATATTAATGCTTTAAAGAAATGGTAATAATGTAATGTAATTAGTGAGTTACATTAGTGAGTTATAGCCAAATGAAAACCTTGGTTTCATCTTAGGTCTTCACAACTTTGCTGCTGTGTTGACCAGTCTTAAGTCAAGTATATAATACACAAAAAGAAAAACTTGTGACATCACAGAGGCATTTTAAAATTGTTTTTTAGTGGGAACAATGTATGAATTGTGAAGAAGTGAAGAACAAGAAAAATTAAACTTAGCTCAGGCTGAATGCATCAGTATGGTATATTTGGGTGAGGCTGAGAGACTAATGTTATAACACACTGGTTGCTCAATTGCCATCCCTCTGTCACTAGTTGCAGTCACTCGTCCTCTGTTTTTTTTTCCTGAAAGTTTTTTTCTCCCCCCCCCCCCCCCCCCCCCCCCCCCCCCCCCCCCCCCCCCCCCCCCCCCCCCCCCCCCCCCCCCCCCCCCCCCCCCCCCCCCCCCCCCCCCCCCCCCCCTGGATGGAAAATTAACATTTAAACAACACTTTTAATGCATACTTGTTAAACAAGGTAAATGGCTTTGTAACACCAGTATAATGCTTTAATTGATTTCATGTTTAATTTGTTTTCAATTTAATTCAATTGCAATAAGGTAATACAATCACAAGTAAAAAAAAACAACACACAGGCTTAATTAATGGTATTTCTTTTCATTTGTTTTAGAAATAAAATTGTCTTTTGTATTGAATTATTAACCTTTTTTACTTCAAAAAATTCATAAACAATTCATAAACAATTTAATTTCTAAAAAAAGTAAACAATTTTGCACTGATACTATAAACAAGCCTTGTTTTAAAGAAGGATATGTGTTTTAGAAGCTGTTGTTTCTAGGTGTAATATGTTGTCTAAGACAGCAGAGGCAGGAAATGAAGGCTGCTATCAGCTAAAATGGTCCACATCTGGATGCAATTATTTACCCTCATTATTTTTGGCAAATGATAAAAGATTTCAGCACACAACATTGACATAATATCTAGAGGACTAAACAATGGGCTAATAAACTGTGCTGTGATTTGTAAGGACTTGGCAAGATGCCATTTTTTAAATAAAATAACAGCAATAAGTCCTAATGTTGAGTGTTAATATTTGGAATTTGGTTGCTTTTAGATCATTGTATGTAGTTGAGACTGTAGTTGAAAGTAAAGTTGCTTTTGATTTAAATTTAAAGAATCCAACATCAGGACTCCGTTTATACAACCACATTCCCTTACAATAGTTCATAGCTTACTAAAGAACAATGTTTTGCTCAAATCTGTTTAGAACATGTAGCACATTGGTTAAGAAGATCTATTAACTGGACTGTTCAAATGCGTAGTCACTTTTTATCCCATACACAAAGCCTATTAACAGAAGCTATGAAATCAACAAAATGTACTTTGGGGTCTAAATGTGAATTCATCATTAATCCTGATACATAAACTTCATTCAACTGACGCTAATCAATCAATGATATTAAAGGCTACTTTAAATTAGAGTAGGAAGGACAAAATAAGACTTTATAATATAGAAAGTGAGAGGTGTGACCAAGCTGAAATTTCTTGTATTATATTAACAATGCAAAGAAATCAAACTACCCAATCTGTATTATGTTTGCATGTTCTAAAGCACCTTCAGATCTTACTTTCAGTAAAGGAGGATGAGATGAAGCTCAGAAAAAGAATGTGAAAGGCGAGACCCTAGTGATTACACCTCATATTCTTGTTAATGTCATCTGTTTTTATTGGCTCCTGGGACATTTTCCATGGCAACAATTCACAGCAGGCGATCGGTGGTGACCTTGCTGTCCTGTGCATTTCCTGGTGCACCCATGATGAAGACAACCTCTTCTAAGGAACAAGGAGCCCCCTGATGAGGCAGCTTCTCGATTTCAGTCCCTCTACAAGTTTTTTTCTCCCTACATCTTAAAGCAGTAAGCTTTTGCCTGATTAGCTCTACCTTCTTCAAGTCCTGTGGCGGAGCTGCTGAACTGAATGATTATCCAAATTGACCTGTGTGATCTTGGGTGTCTATATCAAGTAAGAGTGGGGGCTCTTTCAGGTCTCATAAGGAGGGGCTACTTAAAATTCTTTTTGATGATTTCCACAATAGAACATGACAACTTTGCTTATTTGTTTGCTTATTGCAGTTATGAAAGTGAACAAATGCTATCTGTGTTGCTTGCTTGGTTGCTCCATCAATCTGATTAAGTTAGGAATGTATGTACTGTGTGTATATATACTGTATATATATGTATATGTTTTTTGATATGTATATGTTATCTTTTTGATTTATTGTAGAAGTGAACCTTTATGCAGTATGATCTATAACCAGTTTAATATAGGTACTCTATATAAATCTATTGTAAGGCACAGATGTGTTTTTAAAAAAAAATTCTATAGGGAATTGCACAGAAATACCTTAATATCAGTGTATTAAAGCAAGAATAGTGGTGTGTGTGTGTGTGTATGTGTGTGTGTATGTGTGTGTGTGTGTGTGTGTGTGTGTGTGTTTGTGTGTCTTTTACAGCATAAATGAACAAGTGGTTATGTAATTACAGGGTGGATGCTTTGAAATGTCATCTAATACAGTATATCAATTTGCTGCAGAATTCCCTTTGCTCAGTTAGTTGCGAAAGTTTTGATCGATGAACCACCATGTTTACTTTGAAAATTCAAATCCCACTGAAAGATGTGGAGCTCGTGGAGCTGTGGCTGGATAAACAATAGGTAAACATACATGTATGCAGGATTTTTAAAATTGACCCAAAAAGAGCAACTATTTCAGATGGCAGTAGTTTAAAAGGGGGTTTGGAAAGGCACACAACCAAACCTTTGATTCACTCTGAGGTTAACTTATTTACAAATATTTGATCACCTCAGGCAGATTTTCTAAATGTTGTAATAACTCAATTGGCATAGACTTTCTATGAACACAGACTCAACATGCCAGTGATTTTGCCTGACTACTGCCCAGCCTTTGGGTAAGCTTTGAAATGAAACAGATAAGATAATTAAGTCTAATGAAATCCAGAGTTCAGGCCCACCAAAATTCGGCTTCTCACTTTGTCTCTTTCTTCCCCTCCCTCTTAGAAAATGCATTTTTTGAGGTGAGTGTGGAAGTTACTTAATTCAAACCAGGTCCTATTCAGTCTGTGCAGGAGACTGTCGCTCAGGGGCTGTTTGATGTTGTAGAAGTGTTCTTGGCACCGGTACCACTGTTTGACACAGTAACCATGGTAGCTCTAATTAGTATGTTTTACTGCTGACTTTACTACAGAGAAACACAAGCATTTTTTGTGCGATAGGCTTTTTCCAATTTCAAACCCCTGATCAAAGGTTACCACAGGAAAAGCACAATTGTTCCACCTTGAGACTCTTACAATTGCTGAAAACCCTGACTATTTGATCATGCCAAATGTACAAAGTACAGAGAAAAAGATTTACTTGAACACTTAGTATTTTGGACACATGTGTGATATCTTTTGAGTACATAGGTAGAATAATGTCAATTTCGTATGTTTTGAGAGTTTAGCTTACCAAAATAACTTTTTGATATCTGGGTCACAAAACATAAGGTTCCATCCACAAAATTTCTTTCATATTTTAAAATCTAAACAACAGCATTTTAAGAACCATCCATCCATCCATCCATTATCTTCTGCTTTATCCTCTACTAGGGTCACGGGGGGTTCCCCATGCCCATCCAGGGAAAACGTTTCGGGCGCTGGGCAGATACATCCAGGACAGGTGCCACTCTATCGCTGGGCACACACTCACTCACACAAACACACTCTATTTGGGGTAATTTGGAGAATTCAATTGACCTTGATCCATGTTTTTGGACTGTTGGGAGTAAACTGGAGAACCCAGAGACACGAGGAGAACATGGAAACTCCATCCAGATTGGGATTCGAACCGGGAATCCGTAACGCTGAGAGGCGAATGTGCTAACCACTAAGCCACCGTGCTGCCCCATTTTATGAACCAGTTCTTTTTAAATAAATTAATCTGCTTGTATGAAAGGACAAATGTTGTTGGAATACCTTTAATAAATAAACATAGTAGGGTAGTTGTTACTGGAGCCTATCCCTGAATCCATAGGCTGATACATCCTGGACTGTACTGCGAAATAACCTTTTAGCATGTTTTTGGGCAATGAATGTGAACCACAGCACCTAAAGGAAACCTATCTAGACATGAAGGATTATGTGCTAACTGTTCTTCCTACCAAGAAATCAAATCTAAGACACACACTCTCAATGTGAAGATCCATGGTGCAACTTTAACACAAAAAAATACAAATATCAGTTTTTCTTTAGGCCTAGTGGCCTTTAACAGCATTATATATGGATCATGGTGTTTGTGGAAGAGATGTGTTCCAGAATTAATCTTGCACTATTATTGTAGAGAATTGGCCAGTCATTTTTCCTTTCCTTGCAAGAATAGTGCTTTGAGTGAAATTAAAAGTAAGTATAAAACAGCCACTTATTTAAAAAATACCATATTTTTTATGTAGCTCACTGAGTCTTAGTTTGGTATAGAAATAGATATACTGCAGTGTTTTTTTTACAAACCAAATAAATCATGTCTTGTGTAAGTATTCCTGTTTTGTGGACTGCCCTATCAAAGTAATCAGTAGTGCCAGACAGTTAACTACTAAAATAGCATTAAGTTCTGCCATGCCTCTGTTACACAGTCTGCGTTTCTGCTTACTATCTTATCAGTCTTATCGACTGTGGAACTGGAGAATAAATGCAGTCTGGGATAAGAAATTAATCAGCCTTACTAAATCAACTAAATGAACCACTTTTACTAACTTATTAAGTGAAAAATTTGGACACCTTCCAAAACTGTCATTTAAACAAAAATCTATAAGCTGTTATATCCCTTATACATGTTGTTTTACTTTGAACCTTTATTCAGCAAGAAATATATATAAAAAATACAATAATAATAATAACAACAATAACAATAATAATAACAATAATAATAGCAGTGTTATTATTAACATTATTATTATTATTATTATTAATATTATTATTATTATTATTATTATTATTATTATTATTATTATTATTATTATTATTATTATTATGGTCGGGGGGGGGGGTTCCCCATGACCATCCAGGGGAGAACGTTTCAGGCGCTAGGCAGATACACCCAGGACAGGGCGCCAACCTATCGCTGGGCAATAATAATAATAATAATAATAATAATAATAATAATAATAATAATAATAATAATAGGGTAGCACAGTGGCTTAGTGGTTAGCACGTTCACCTCTCAGCACTAGGGATTCCCGGTTCGAATCCCCATCTGGGTGCAGTTTCTATGTTCTTCCAATGACCGCGTGGTTTTCTCCAGGTTTTCCGGTTTCCATCCACAGTCCAAAAACGTGGATCAAGTCAATTGAATTCTCTAAATTGCCCGATATAGAGTGTGTTTGTGTGCGTGTCTGTGTGAGTGAGTGTGTGCCCAGCGATAGATTGGTGCCCTGTCCTGGGTGTATTTGCCCAGCGCCCGAAACGTTCTCCCCAGTATGGGCATTGGGAACCCCCCCGACCCTAATATAGGATAAAGCAGAAGATAATGGATGAATAATAATAATAATAATAATAATAATAATAATAATAATAATAATAATAATAATAATAATAATAATGTCAAATATCAAAACATAAAACAAAGTTAATGACAAACTTAAAACAAGCTGAAACATGGACCAGTCATTTTTTTGGGCCCAAAAGGTTTTTCTGTACAAAATTTGCATTTGGCTTCATATTTGCATAATACAGTTTCAGGTTGCATTTCTAAATGTAGCGATGGACTGAGCTATGTAAAATTGCCTTTAGAAGTGCTCCTAAGCCCAAGTAGTCTTATATATTACAGTTGTTTCTCAAACAATATTGCATGAGCACATGATAATCACACATTCAACAGTATTTTTTCCCATTGTCTTTATGCCATTTTTATACATTTTCTTAATAGATTGCTAAGTATAATATATTAATTTAATTATAAAAATAAATAATGAATGTATTTCTTACTACAAATATCTTACTATTACTGTAATGTAAATCAATTTCTCTTTTTTTTTAAATATGCAACACACTCATAATTTGCAGCCAAGATATAATAAATGTATGTGTAATAATGACACTTTGGTTATTGCGTGAGTATTTTGATTTAGAATTTGCTTTAATTGTTATTTAAAAGCTGGCAATTAACACACAGCCCTAAACAAAAGTATCATTTAATGCTTACATTTTTAATAAAATCTAACCATTAGTTTCTTATTTTGTATTATTTTGCAGATATACAGTAGTTGCTATAGCAACATCTTTTTCGACATGGTTGTATAAAAAGAAAAAAAGCATAAAATTGCAGAAATAGAAAGCATTGTTATTTGGTAAAAAGCAGAGATGCAGAACGTTCTAGCCTTAGGTCATGTATCTCACAACCTGAACTCATGCTGTGAGGAGGAGTCAACAGAGGAACCCAGAGGAGGACCAAACCACAGGAAGGCTGTCCATTTCACAACGGCATATGTGTAACACTATACTTGTGAGCATGTGGAGTGCCGCTTTGAACTTGATTTACTATTCAGGTCAGCAGCAGCCAGGTTTGCTCCATCATGGACCAGTGTTTCAGCACAAATTTAAAGGTTCCTCCGTGAGATTTGGAATTGATTAGCAGTGTCTCCCACAGAGATCAACATTGGGATGGGTACAAGAACACTGAAGCATTATTAGTGTTATCAGAGCCTGCTTTATTAAAGCCACAAACAGGAACTGCTGAGGCAGCACCACTAGTGCCTCTGGATATAGCTCTGAGTTAAGCAGCAGAAAACAGGTTGGAAGGACAGTCAATGCTTCTCAAAAGAAAGTGTTGTTACCTGATTGGATAACCGAAGCCCTTATAGTGTTTTATGGTTATCCCCCCCCCCCCCAAAAAAAAAAAAAGAAAATGATTTTGATTAGAAAAATACTTTCAATGTGATTAAAGTCTACTACACATCATATTTAAATAAAATAATAATAATACAAAAATGTTTTGAATACTTTGCAACATGTTTCCATTAAAATACGTATTCTCTAGACCTTTTCTTTTTCTGATTTACTTTAAAGACGTTTTATATTTTATGATTTAATGCTGATTTATATAGAGGTTTGTAGACGCCTCTAAAACCGATGTATTATTTGCAGTTTCCAGACTTACAAATCCACCTGAAAAGTCAAAAGCCTGTATTAAACATATATATATATATATATATATAT
This sequence comes from Corydoras maculifer, assembly GCA_019802435.1. Lineage (NCBI taxonomy): Eukaryota > Metazoa > Chordata > Actinopteri > Siluriformes > Callichthyidae > Corydoras > Corydoras maculifer. The sequence continues at coordinate 536,493 of JAFMOD010001453.1, forward strand.
ATATATATATATATATATATATATATATATATATATATCCCCCCCCCCCCCCCCCCCCCCCCCCCCCCCCCCCCCCCCCCCCCCCCCCCCCCCCCCCCCCCCCCCCCCCCCCCCCCCCCCCCCCCCCCCCCCCCCCCCAAATCACTAAATTCCTCTCATAAAAAAAACATCTTATAGTTGTATATCAGTAAGTTGATGTTTTAAATTGAAAGGTGTATATTTTTATCTGCAGATGCTGGAACTTATCTTATCACAAGTTTATTTTTTTTTTTATCACAAGTTCAATTTTAAATATCTTAAAAATCTTTAAATACAGAACAGTGTTAAGAATAATCTTTATATAATATAGATAAAAATGCCATTTTAAGTCATATAAATGTCAATTAGTGTTTTTTAAATATGTTTTCTGTTCAGGGAAATTAACCTCTGACATTTTGAAGAAGAGAAAAGGAGGATCATTGTAATGTCCATGAACAACACATCACTTATCTTTGTCCCACAGCAGTAAAAGGTGGCCAGTCATTGGGGCACCGGTAGACTCCAGGTTAATGACTGCACAGTGATTAGCAGGCAGTGTGGGGCCGACCCCACTGGGAGAGAACTAGTGGTGCCATCAGGCTAATTATCCTCAGGCTAAAGATGGTAGCCCAGAACAGCACAGTAAATAGATCATTACATTACATGCATGTTAAAAATAAATAAATAAAAACTAGTCAAATCGCATATCACATTGAACTGTACTTTACATAAAATTTATTTCAATCAAAAACTTCACAACAAACTTTCTTAATAAACACGTAGAATGTGAAACAGTATGACCCAGTACCTCACATTTGATACCTTAAAAAATTGTTAGCAAAATAGTACTATAATTGCTTGAGTCAACATTTAAGTACATGTAATAAAGTGTCTTGTATATAAAACAGACACACTATGCAAATCTCAGTTTAAGTAAACAATAATATATTAGCGTTATTAGAGTTAGATCAAAATAATAGCTTTTAATAAATATTTATATTAATGCATTGCAAAATAAATATCAAAATTAACTTTATTTTAATGTTTTTTTTATGTTTCAAAGTTTTTGTTTCTGCAATTTTCCTTTCAGGGTTAATAAAGTATTCTGATTCTGATGATTAAATAAATGCTTAATTTGAACTAGTTAAAAAAAAATTATTAAGGCATGTAAATTTATTTAAAAAAAAACCCCCACTAATATCCAAAAAATACTGAAATTAGTATGTCATATTAATATTTATTTAATACTTAAAGTTATCAACATTTGTTTCCCAGTGCATATTGAGACATGTGAAGTGAGTTTATGGTTACTTTTACATAAAAAGATTTTTTTCTTGTCACTGTTGGCATGCTGAAGTGGAGGTATAGGGTAGGTTGTGTATATTTTCTAACATTGTCTATTGAAACATTTATTTGATTTCATATGGGACGTTGAATCTAAAGATATTTTTCAATTAATAAGAACTTTGAAGTTTCTTTGTTCTTTTGGGAATTGTTGTCTGTAATTGTTAATTTTGTTTAATGTTTAATAATTACTTTTAAGAAAATTCAGAAAATTAAAATGAAAATAGATTTTCAGATTATATTTTGCAGATCAATGAAACATTAATAAACATGAACAGTAATAGTAAGGTTTAAAAATTACTTTGGATCTAAACAGTTTTTATCTGTAATATATGTTTACACAATGTGAAAGAGAAGTCTATTTATAAACAACTGACCTACACAAATAAATTAGTCTCCTTGATGTGAAAGCACTTTTATGAATCATGAAATTCTACAATGCCTTTGTATATGTTTTATGTGGAGATCTGACTGCATGTTTATTTTTACAGTGTACTCTGTATCCAATGGAAGCTTGGCTAAGCCCTAGAGGTGCCAAGTCTCGTCAACTATTTCCTGTGTATGACATCATTGTGTATCTCCCAAAAGCTGCGGGATGCATGTACTGTCTGCCGCCTGGGTGGTGAGCCTCAAGCCCTGAGTAAAAAACTCAGGGATCCTTATCCATTTTTTTTAAAATAGAGAAGCAAAATGGAGGCCTCACTGTGAGATGAGGGGGAAATGTGCCAAAGCTGCTAAAAATGTTAGTATTGCACAATAGTAGCTAAACAGTTTTTATACTGAAAACTTCAAAAAAACAAATAAATAAATACAACAACAACAACAACAACAACAATAATAATAATAATAATAATAATAATAATAATAATAATAATAATAATAATAATAATAATAATAATAATAATAATAATAATAATACTTTTTTGCACATCAATAAAAAGATTTATGACCATTTTATAAAGCAAACTATCCAACAATTAACTGTATTTATGGTGTTTCAAAAGTAAGTTAAATACCTATATACGTGCATACAAATACCATACCAACGTGCATACAAATTCAGCTTTTTTGTGTGTGAATGATCATACTGGTTACCTTTTTTTATATAAAAAAAAAGCGTGCGTTTATGTCAACACGAAATAAAAAAAAAAATTTACAGGTGATTTGAAGGTATTTATAAGGTTAGTTCAAGCAGAACATATAGTTCTTTCTCAGTTCTGTTAAATGAACTGTTCAATGTTTATGTGTTAAATAGAATATTTCAGTCATTGTCACCCAGACAAACCTCACATTGAACACAATTTAACTGCCACAAGATTTGCTTAGTTCCAAAACTCAGATTTGGTCATTAATAACAAATCTGGATCACCAAAAATCACTTTGGCTATAACATCTGCAATGGCTGTTCTGGCCTTAGTCAGCAAACCAAGACTGTAGCACCTGTCATCAGTCTCTGTAATGTGACGTTGTCTATGACCCAATGTAGCTAATTTTATTTATATATTAATAGCATTCTTACAAAATTCAGGTGCTGCCATATCTAATCAATGATGACCCAGATCGTTAGATTTTCCAAAATAGGTCAAGTAACTTTAGTTTATTCCCCATTTTACCTATCAGGTTTGGAGATAAAGACATTTCTTTACGTATCATTTAAGAATCACTGATACTCATTAGACATAAATGGTCACTGGACTGACCATCAGTCATACAAAGTCATGGTATAGAGTGGTGTAGGTACCTGAAATGTGGGACAACAATTACACAAGTAATACACAAGTGTTTTGAACATTTATGTCTTTGTTTATTTTTGTCAGAGGATGAAACATTTTCTAAATTCTTTCAACAAGATGGAAAACCATAACACAAAAATGACTGTGCATACTATGTATGTATAGTAGAGAGCAACAGAACTTGAACATCGTCTATAAAATGCCTTAAAATAATAGGCATATTAAAATTTCAGTGTAGCTGTGCATGTTCATGTGCACCCATCTCTGCAAATACATAACACATACATATGACATATATACCCACTCATACACAATATGCACAAATTATTCACAAAGACACACACACACACACACACACATACACAAATACACCTTCATACATATATATGTTTGAACCATTATGTTACATGCACATACACTTCCATACAAATGTACACTCACACACAAATACACATTGCACATTACATGCACCTTTCAATTACATTTTACACATCTCAAACACATGTTAAGAAACATATGTGGACGTAAACCTACATGCGGCCAAAAGTATTGGATCGCAATCCCATGCAATCAACAATATCGACACAAAAACCCACAAGTGTTGGGACACCAAACCCACAAGTGGTCAAAAGTATAGGGGCGCAAACTTAATGTGGCAGAAAGTATAAAGACATGAATCCACATGTGGCCAAAAGTACTTTGCACATTGTAAGCGCTGCTGTAGTTTCTACAGAAAATGTATACTTGGAGTTTATTTTGTGATGAAGCTTAATCAAATGCATGCCAGTTTCAAAGCAATTCAGTAACATGATCTTAAACTCAGAAACTATGAAATAGCTAGGAAAGTCATACTAAAAGACTACTGCTAAATTAAATTATATGATCAAATGTCCTAATAAAAAGCATGCATTTATTACAATACAGGCCATATGTTTGTAGAGTACAAAGAGGTTATAGCACTAAAAACAAATAAAAGGTATTTATAATAAAAAAGAAATAAAAAATGGAACACAAAGACATTTTTTAATTGGCCCAATGCATGATTATTTGTGTGTGTGTGTGTGTGTGTGTGTGTGTGTGTGTGTATGTGTGTGTGTGTGTGTGTTGTTGTTGTTAATGGGTGTGTGCTTGTACAATGGTCACAGTATAGGCCAGTTTTTATGTGGAGATAAACAAATTCACTCTTCAAACATAGTTTACAATATCTCCAATTTCATCACTATGTCTTTGTAATGTGGGAAGAAACCAGAGTACCTGAATAAAATTCAATCAGACACAGGGAGGACATGCAGGGAAATGAAGAATTGTGGACCTTTTTGCGCCCCAACTGGGAATCAAACCCATGACCATTTGTATATAGCAACAGTAAAACAAGGAAATAAATTATTTTAAATAGAATATATTAAATAATTACCAGCCACAAGACTCTCTATGCATCCTTTAATGTCACTGACATTTTTATTTGAGTAATAATAGTGTATTATTGGAAAAACAACACTGTCCTGGTTTACACCTTCGATCTAATATTAATATTTATATAAAGACGTTCACGGTAAATGTGATATTTTTATAATTTCCAATCATGTAGAACTGTTGTAAAGTGATGACAAACCTGTTTGCAGCAGTACCAGTTCCCTCCTCCCTCACTCTTTCTTCCCTCAGTGCTCTATTTTGCAAAGCCTTTCAAAGCACTGCCAGGTCTTATTCCAGTTTCTCTGAACTCCCTGATGACACCCGAACTGGCTGTTGGCTTTACTTCTTTGTTGCGATCGAAAGTAACCGTTTTGTTTCAGAGCTCTTTTTTTCCGTGCAGACTAAATTCAAAGGCGGGTATGGCCTCGGAACATCTGTTTCATTCACGTGACGCGAAAAAAGCTAACATCTGTTAAACATGAAGCTTGGTTCGTGTGCCTGTTACTCGCCAGTGCCAAAAACTCCACAACTGGAGATGGACTAGTGCCTATAGGCATGTCCAGTCCCCCCTTTTAAGCCAAGTAAATGTGCATAAATTTAAGAATAAAAATAACACGGTCACCCTGTAAGCAAATAAAAGCTGCAGCAAGCTTTTGTCACTAGCGACCTTGAGAGCCCATGGTTAAGTTAAAAACACATCGCACCATTTAATATTTATTCCTAAAGGCTCTGGTTGCGCAGGCTACATGTGATTTTAACCTGTATTCCACCTTCCAGTTCCCGACTGAAGTCTTCGGTTTCCTCCACATCTGGAAATTCCGCACGTTCCTCAAGAGCCCGTTACACACCTCCAAACGGGCCAGCGTGCGCCGGCTGGACCATACTATTTATCCCATGTGCTCTGAGAGTAAAACGCCTATATAAAAACAAACAAATACAACTTTTTTTTCCCCAATAAACTTATCTAAATTTCCGTGGTTTATTTGTCTAAATTTCTGTCTTGTAGCTTGAACTAAAACAGGATTTAAACCTACACAGTGGTAAGGAGCCAATGCCAGCAAAATTATTTTTTAATCTTAACACATTTTTAAATTAATAATATTAGATGTATGTACTAATAAATACTGGTCGGACTAAAACACGCAGTTTATACAAGTAAATGTCGTGCATTTGAAAATTTGACACACTGATAAGTATTCGTGAGTCTGAGTGCCAATTAAGAAAATAAATGAGTAAATAAGCTTCTAAATACGTTTAGAAATACCAATAAAAATTTGCCTTTAAAAATATTGTTACCAGTTCACCAGTTCTTTTTACCAAATTTATCATATATCATTTGTTGACTAGATAACTTAATAAAGCCAAATTTTACACAAAAAATGTCACACGTATTATATAATAATATAAGAAAGAATCATATCATGAACGAGGACGACAGCAACATCTATAATAATAATAATAATAATAATAATAATAATAATAATAATAATAATAATAATAATAATAATAATAATAATAATTGGTACCATCATTGTTATCAAAATGAAAAACTAACGAATTATGGAATCCAGAGCAATATGCAGTATTTTGTTTTAACAAATAGCGACAGCTTTATTACAGAAAGACAGATTTTCTTACAAAAGTAAAAAAAATGCATTTTCACACAGAAACAAGTTTTGGCGTCGGCACAACTTGTGTGATATTAATAAATAAATAAAGTCTGTTCAAATGTACACAGGTTTGTACTGTTCGTGTCAAATAACTCTCGTTAAAAATAGCTCTTTGCTCGCTTTTGGGGAAAATATGCTCATTTTAAAGGTTTTGCGGTCCTGCTGACACACGGGAACCACATGTCCCACATTCAGCGTCAACAGTGATTCAGCGCTGCAGACCTGATTGTCTGTGGCCTCTGTGCTTCCAGTCCTGCCTTCTCACACTGAAGCGTCTGTAGTTCCTCCATTACGAAAAATATTAATATCCAGCATGTTTTACAGATCCGTTTAAGTCAGTCTTTTCAGCAACGATGACTGTAATCTGAAAATCAGAGCATTCATTAGATAATGACACCGCACAACAACAACAACAACAACAAAAAAAAAACAACAGAAAAAAAAATCACAATAATCACAATTTTTAATATAATCCTATTGTTATTATTATTATTATTATTATTATTATTATTATCATTAATAATATTATTATTATCTTAATTACATTTTTATGTGAATAATAAACTGTACGGTTGTACTGCTAAATTTTATCGCTTTAACAATTTCTAGTTAATGGCTTATGTGAAGGCAAACATGCAAAATACTAGGTTAAAAAGTAACATTAAAAAAACAAAGCGGTTCTTTACATGCGGCAATAGATGATTTTTTATACATTATGGCATTATAAAAACAACATTTCTGTTGGAAGCCACAGTAATTAAAAAAATTACCAGATAAATGATATTCCAGAAAAAACGCACATTGAATTCATTTAGACCAAAGGTTGACTTAAGCTACTAACACTATATTTTCTGTTGCGTTCTATGAACACTCCCAAATTCGAGGAAATCTTACGGTTTCATGTTGCAAAACCAATGTATTCGATTCTTTAAGGTAATTAATACAAGTTACATATATTACCTGTCTTGACTGCATTTAATTGCAAACACCATAATCACCTAGATATATAGATTCAAACATAGAAACTATATTGATGTTCTGCAACTTCTAGAAATGGATTTTTTCAAATAACACTGATTTGTGTCAGAGCTCTTCACTGCTCCAGCCACATGCAGGCCTCTCCTGAAGCATGAGCACATCCTATTGTTTTTTGGTTAGTAGATTTCTGCAATCCAGGCTTACCGCTGCTTTTGCAGAAATTTGTGCCGCGCTGTGATTTAGAAGTGATGCACTAATGAGACGCCGACATGGACCAGGCTCCCTCCATGCGCCAGACGGAGAACGCGTAACTCAGGCGCTCATGGGCCACGTAGCTGCAGCTTGCCATCTTGGAGTCGAGCTCGTCGCTCTGCAGTACCTGGTACAGAAAGTCAATGTAACGAGCTGCGAGTTTCAGGGTCTGGATTTTGCTCAGCTTGTCTGAGGGCAGAGTGGGGATGATCTTGCGGAGCGCCGCGAAGGCCTCGTTCAGAGACTGCGTCCTCTGGCGCTCCCGCACGTTGGCCATGACGCGCTGTGAGTGCAGTTCCTCCAGTGACTGCGGGCTGCCGCTGCTTCCGCTGCTGCTGGACTTCTTTCCCTTTTTCCCGGGCGTTGAGCTGTCTGAGTCTTCTCCGTCCCTCCGACTCGGTCGTCTCTTGCGTAGGTTTGTCTTGGTGACTTTCTCGGGCTCGCCTTCGCTGCTGCTCGGTACGCTGTCCGCTGGAGACTCTGGACAGCTCGATCCGTCCTGCGTGCTTTCGTCGGGCATCGCTTTAACTCCCAAGCGCGGAAAACGGCGCGTTTAGTCCCTCATCGGGTTCCACTGGTGAAGACGCTCCGTCCAATTACAATAGAAAGAAATTTAACAGAAAGAATGCGAGGAAATGTCTGTTCCTTACCGCAAAAAAAAGTTTGCTTGGGACAAAAGTTAGGGAGCTCTTATATCCTGGAGCGCTGGATGAGAGAGAGCTGATTGGCTAAGAGAAGCGTAATCCGTTATATGAGAAGAGGAGGAGTAGCTGGCAAAAAAAACTGCTGCATGCTATTATATGGTATATTATCAATTGTGCTGCATATACTGTTGCTACATCAGTACAACAGGGACGTATATTTATCAAAGCAAAACACGTGTGTTCAATTTTTATTACTTGACTATATTTAAGCACAGCGATGGATTGGCACCCTGTCCTGGGTCTATCTGCCCAGCGCCCGAAACGTTCTCCCCTGGATGGTTATGGGGAACCCCACCGCGACCCTACTAGAGGATAAAGCGGAAGATAATGTATAAATGAATGAATGAATGAATATAATTAAGCTGGGCGACACTGTGGCTTAGTGATTAACACGTTCGCCTCTCAGCGCTGGGGATTCCTGGTTCGAATCCTAATCTGGATGTTCTCCCCGTGTCCGCGTGGGTTTCCTCCTGGTTCTCTGGTTTCCGTCCACAGTCCAAAAACATGGATCATGGTGTATTGAATTCTTCAAATTACCCTATATAGAGTGTGTCTGTGTGAGTGAGTGTGTGCCCAGTGATAGATTGGCACCCTGTTCTGGGTGTATCTGCCCAGCGCCCGAAATGTCCTTCCCTGGATGGGCATGGGGAACCCCACCGTGACCCTGCTAGAGGATAAAGCGGAAGATAATATACAAACAACTGTGTTTTTATTATAGGTGTTCTCACCATTATGCACATTATGTTTAATATAATAATAAGATAATAACTTCTTTACTTATCAAATATTGGGTGGAACAGCACGTTCGACTCTCAGCACTGGGGATTCCCGGTTCGAGTCCCAACCAGGGTGGAATTTTCTTGTTCTCCCCCTTTCTGTTCCCATGTTCTCCGTTTTCCTCCCACAGTCCAAAAACATGGATAAACAAGGTAAACAATGTAAATCGAATGCTCCAAATTGCCCCATATAGAGTGTGTTTGTGTGTGTGTCTGTGTGGCTGAGTGTTCCCAGCGATAGATTGGTGCCCTGTATCTGCCCAGCGACCCTAGTAGAGGATTGAACAGAAGATAATGGATGAATGGCTGGGTGGATGGAAATCAAATATTGCTCATAAAATATTCAGTATGCAGTGATATCATAGCCAGATCTGGTATGACTAACAATCTAGGATGTGTAAATACCAGAAATTAATATTGACATAAGCAATAAACTAAAAATAAAACTAAATAAATAAATGAGCAGATATAAGGTGTATGGTGTGGTTATAGATTAAATATATTAGTCACTGATAAAAGTGACAAGTGTAATTTAACACATATGTTAGTTGTTTTACCATTATACATTATAAGGAGACACAATGTAATTCCATTTTAACTGAAGTTAAAGGATGATGCTATGGTTGGGTGTGCTGGAGCCAATGTTTATTTGGCAAAAGGCAGAAAAAACTCTGGATAGCTTGCCAATCCATCACAACGTAACACAGACAAACACATTTACACATACGTTCAACGCAATAGAATGTCTTTAATTCATCTGACTTTCAGGTATTTCGACTATCTGAGGAAACACGAGCTGCTGAATGAAAAGCACACAGACAAAATCCGTGTCTGCCTTGCCTAGGAATCAAAATTAGAACATCAATCCAATTCAATGCTAATCCACAACGAAATTAAATTCAAATAGACACACATTTCTCATATTTTGGTAATAAATCGTAACATAATCTTAAGCCCACAAATATGATGAACCAATAGTTCATGCCATACTAAATCAAAATCAGCCTAATTTCTTCTTTTCCTATTATTATAACAATTTGAAAAGGTGACACCAAGATAAAGTGATTAAAAAAAATTATGTTTTTTAAATGTTTTATTGAGGCATCAGTTTAAAGTTATTTTCTGGTACATTCAATTATTAATTTAATTCGAACTCAAATTTTTAGTCTTACACCGTTTGTAAGTAACTTACTTAGACTTCTTTATTCAGGTTTTACAAGATGCTGATATGACAGATACTATCTGCATGTTATACTAAAATATGACATGCCATGCATGTCCAGATGGTTCCCTTGTCTATGTTTCTCATGTGATAAGAAAGGTTTTTGACTGCGCTTATGTGATGATGATTCATGTACTGATTTGAGAGTCAGGATACAGGAGTTCAGGAGCCAAATATTTTACAACCTCTCCCTCAGCACAGTATGCACAGCCAAATATAGTGGAGCCAAAAAGCCTCAGTACTTTCTTTATTATGTATCAGTTGGGTTGCGGATAAAAGCATGTCTTTGTTATTCTATTCACATGTGTAAAAAAAAAACTATTTAATATGCAATAAAATGTCTGAAAAATAATTTTGATAGGTTTTTCTTTTCAGACAAACAATAACCAACCAGTTTTAACTACAAAGTTGTATAGTAGATATTATATGAATTAAATTTATCATTTGTTAACTCAACTCAACACATTTCATAGGTGCCTAAAAATTCAGTACTTGCCCTGACCTTTTAAAATCACATGAAGAAAATATTGCCTGCATGCTGCTTTAGATTATGCATGTCTATTATAAATAAAGTGGTGTAAAAGCCTGCATCCATAAACCTTTCTGCATCCAGTCATCCCTAAAGATTTTTATTTGAAAATGCCCATTCCCAGCTCTAACTTATCTTGATAGGGTTATGGCTTGATTGAAATCATTGTTAGAAAAGGCTATCTGACAAATTTCAAAGCTTAAAAAATATTTTGATTCATCAAACCGTAATCCAACAATTATCAGCCATAAATCGAACACTGAAAAATTATTGATGCTCAAAAAAGGAGACAAAAGCTTTTAAAAATGCAGTGTTCAGAGTAAAAAAAGAGTAAAAAAAAATAAATTTCTTTCGGCCAAGGTAACATTTACATTAGTGTACCACTTTGGGTTTTTTATTACACATAAGGTAATGTGCACCTTTTTATGGTCAAAGGGTAGATACTTCCCAAACAGTAAATTAAAGTACAAAAGGGACAAAAAATTAACTCTATATATAAATAAGCTAGATATACTATATAGTATATATCTATACTCTATAAAATTCTATGACTCATATTCATATTTAAATAGCATAAAGACTTTAAAGCTATAAGAGGATATATGAGCAAGATTGGTGGCTCTGTGGCCCAGTGGGTAGCACTGTTGCCTCACAGCAAGAATTTTAATTAATTTTGCTAGAAAAACTAATAAACCACAAAGTACCCTTTACAGGGTGAAGTTATTTTATTTAATGTTCTCATACCAGCTAAATAAACTGCTACATTGCAAAGTAATCAATGATGTATGACGATTGTGCAAAGCGATAAATAATATGTAGTGTATTGTATAAGTAGTGTATTAATGATAAATGTTCACAAAAATACATGCTTATTAGAAAGCAGTAAAAGTCTCAGCAGTGATAAATGCTGTCTAGTATTAAAAGTAGTAATTATTGGCTTTGTGTTTCATGGCAATAATAAATATTATTCTTTAATTTGCAATTGACAAAGGTTTCATCATTTATATGAAATAACTCGCATTTTAAAGTACTGTAAAATAATTTTTGGTCTACACCAATATCAAGACCGCAGCGTTTACCATTGACTTAACAATTACTATGGAATCTTATAACAGCTTTTGCAGGTGTGATGAGTAACTGGCATGTCTATATAGTACAGTGTGTGTGAGTGTGTGTGTGTGTGCATGCACTGTGGTGCTTGGAAGTTTATGAACCTTGGAAGTTTATTACCGCAAATATTTAACATGAAATTTTAAGATCTTAAGATAAAAAGCAGTTAAAACGAACAAAATAATACAAATGAAAATAAAATATTTGATGAAACGGACCCAATATTTAAAATCCGAAAGTAGCAAAAGTATGTGAAACTTTAGGATTAATTATCATTATTGCATTTCATTAAACAGAATAATGAATGATGTGTTTAAAAAAATACACTAAGAAACTGGATTATTTCTCAAAAGCACATATAATGGATTCTGTATCTTTTTCAGTCCACACACTGTCAGTTGGATGCACAACATTACTGCAGCTGTGTCTAAGGTAAATTAATGAATGACTGAGAGAGGGGTGTGATGTGACAGACCGAGGTGTTTACAACAGTTTACAGGGATTGTTTGAGTAAAAAAAAAAAAAAAGGACAGACTATCCCACTGGCACATAATTTTACCCAAAAGTAAATTAAGTAAAATGATTTAAAAAATAAAAGTACAACTTACAAAGGTAGACAGATTATATGTATGAATGGATGTTATATATTATAGATGTTATAGATGCATATTGATGATTAGTGACAACAGCAGCATGTGAACAAAACATTTCTACCGACATTACTTTATTATAGGAGAAAGCTACAACAAACACACAACATTTACACAATAAAAAAATCACAGCAATGTACAGAATTTTCTTCAATAGACTATATATATATATTCTAAAAATATTAGAATGCAACAACAAGCACTTGTATAATTAGCTACTGCAATAAACCAATGTTTAACCAACAATATTAGTGTTTAAAAGTCTAAACACCAATAATAATACTAATTGTACTACTATTAATAATAATAATAATAATAATAATAATAATAATAATAATTATTATTATTATTATTATTATTATTATTATTATTATTATTATTATTATTAAAGAGGGTTATCACAGAGTGTGGCAGCATGAAAGCCTTAAAACAGTCCGACAGGTGGCTCAAACAATGCGCCATTAAAATAGACACAGTTGCAGCTTGTCATGCCTGATTGGTGCAGGTCAGCACAGTCATTGGACACAATACGAATGTGAAGTGGTCAGATGTGTGCATTATTGTGAATAATGTCACGGCTGGACAAATGGCTCAGCCAAACAGGATTGGAACTACCTGATTTATAAGCACATTTTGAGGGGTTTCTTTAACAGAAACATAATGACTCAAAACATACAAACATTCTAGGTTATGTTAGAACGACCATAAAAGATAAGAACATGGTTGTAGGCTTCTGAGAATGGAATGGCCCCAAGACTTCTATTACATATAACTTGTTAGAGATGAACTGGACATAAAGGGAAAAGAAACATCTGTGTAGAAACATCTGCAACAACATTGAAAAAGACTTTCTAAATTCTATAGTAGACACAATGTCTTTATTATATAGTTATAGCTGCAAGCTGTGGCTACTTTAAATATAGTTTTTTTCCTCAACAAAATAATTCCAAATTTCTTCTTGTTTAAATGTTTATTTGTTTTATGTTTTAAATTAAAGGTAAAAGTTTTGACTGCTAGTGCAGCTCAACTAAATGTGTGTGTGTCTGTGGTTGTGTGTGTGTGTGTGTGTGTGTGTGTGTGTGTGTGTGTGTGTGCGCACCTGTAGGCCATGCTTATCAGCAACCATCTGCAGGGAATTAAGAAGGTCAAAGTGTGTAGCTGACTAATTTTGTCAAAAAGCTACTGTCATTTTCTTTCAGCATTGTAATGCATAGTTGTCATTTGCAATGTTCAATGAGCTTTTTTTAAACCTGAACTACAGTGATAAAGCATGAAAATACATTGTCAAATTAAGCAATATTTAATTAATATTAAGGCTTTGGTGGCATAGACAATAGCAGTCTCACCTCAGATCTAGTAGATTGTGGGTTCAATTCTGAGGTCGGATGGATAATTTATTTTTTGGGTTAAGTAAATGATTAATAAATTAATTAATAAATGAGTTTGTGAATGTTTAATAAATAAAGCTTATAAGTAAAGCTTAAATAGAAATGAGGTTAGCATGAGGATAGCAGGATAAAAACTGATTCCATTTTGGTGAACAAGTATAAGTTACAATGGATTGAGGTGAAGAAAGTGAATGAGGAAATAGAAATGAAGAGAATAGACAAGTTTAGGAATGACTGTACTAAAGAGAAGACACGGGTTAGATATTTTAGAGACACAGTTAGGGAGGCAAGATTGAGTTGGTTTTGGCTTATGCAGTATGAGTTTTATACTGGCAGAAGGATGCTGAAGAGGAAGCCACCACGCGGGAGAAGGGCAGAGAGGCCAAAAAGGAGGTTTATGCTTGAGAGGGAAACTCTGGATATTCAGGACAGAGAAAAAAGGAGAAAATAGAAATATGTACACACACAAACACACACACACAATGTTTTAAAAATACTATTTTCTTCAAAGTTACACTATTTGTATCAATTAGATTTTGGCATAGCTATTTTGTATTTGCATCGACCTATGACAACTGGCATTAGGTGGGTAAAACTTTTTGCACATTAAAGTCTTAGTTATTATGTTTTCTTGTTTATTCGTTATGAAAATTGTAAACATGTCGTCTAAATTTATCCAAACCTTTAAATAATTCATTTTATTTCCAGGTTGTGAGTCAACAAAACATGAAAAATGCAAAGGGGGTTAAATATTTATGCTGGAATCCGTATGTCTCCTGCCTGAACATTTTGTCCTCAACCATACCAAATCTGCGGCCCATTGCACCAGATCTCCCAGAGTTCATGGTCCAGAATGTTCACACAACTGTGCATACAACTCTGATATTGAATCGTTTAGTTTAGCTGTTGAATTCCTGATAAAAAAGCCTGACTAGCTTATAAACTAGCTGTGGCCTCCAACAACTGGCAGAATACCTTGCAAAGCTTGCAAAATACCTGCTGGTGAATTAAGGGGTTGTAGTCAGAGACCACTTACTGCGCCCTCCTTTAGGCATGACCACATGTTGGACAAGGAAAGATAAAGTCTTTTTGGCATTGTGGGGAATTTGGACAAGATTACAAACTCACGAGCCTTGTCGAACTGATCTATGAGGACCAGCATGCTGGAAGATGGTGGCAGCTCCATCACAAAATCAAGGGTGAGGTGAGATGCTAGGAAAGTCTATATGGGTGCATAGACCTTAATAGCCCACAGTAATGCCGGGCAGTGGATAGGAATGAGACTGGGTCAATGCTAGTGTCTTCCCAAGGACTGCCTCTAAACACTATAGCACTAAAAATAACTATTGGTAATCTGACACATTTACTTTGACACAACAGTGGAAGCATTTGAAGCCAATTATCAATTCAACATGAAATATGTTTGAATTGATTTGATTGATTGTTTTGAAGGGTGCTGGCTGCTTTTTTGGTGCCATACTTTTCCACCTGGCAACAGAGTGCAGTCAGTCTAGACGGTCTTGCTGAAAGGAAGAATTAGCGGTGAGCCATAAGATTCTAAACCACTGTTGGCTATTGGAGGCTAAAGGCTGTCTGTGGAACCAGGTGGTTGGTGTAGCTCTCGTTTCTCGCAACATCCCCATCAAAAATTATTTATTTTATTTCATTTCTAGCACACATTTTTGTTTTGGCAAAACAAGCATCTAATAATTCATTAATTATAAGAAATATTGGTCTATTGTGATAAGGCTTAAAAAGGTTTTGGTGATAATGTAAGTGTGTAAAATGACTAATTCTATAATACATGCTGTTAATGAATATTACTTTCTAACCTTCTTCCAGATAAGCAGCTTTTTAATTAAATATTTTCAAGGAATATGAAATTTTTGCATGATATGTGTACAATAAGAATTTAAAAAGAATCTTTCATCCTTATTGGTTTGACATAGAGTATTGCTTTACAATTTGTAATGCAAAGGTTCAGGAGAAACAAAAAACTATTTTACAGTTTAACACAAATCATTCCTGAAAAAAGCCAAGAATGAGTCACAAAAACTTCACTTAGATGATTCAGTAGATGATTCAGAATCCAACTTACAATGAGTAGCCAGAACACAAAACACTGAAAAAAGAGAGAGAAGGAAATAAACCAACAAAAACATGTCATGTGGACTGCTTTTGAAAGCAAATGTGAGCATATTGTGATAGAGTATTTGTTAGTGAAATTGATATTACAGACGTACAATATACGGTTTATAATCAGTAAATAGCATAAACATAAATTAACTTCTCAGTAGAAGTGCCATTCTAGAAACAACACTTCATTAGCTAACCAAAATGAAGTGTAAAAAGCCAGGACAAATCCACATGTTAAACAAAAAATAGTATGTATTTAATATTTTGTAAAGAATCCAAGACAAGAGAAAGGATACATAGGTTTACTTTTTGATTGATTTAAATGTTGGACATTTAAATCAATTTATATTTACAATATTGTAAAATTAAATATGGAGGATAAATTTGTACTGTGGGATATTTTTTCAAGAGCAGTTAAATTATAAAGCTAATTAATTGCCAAGCTAAGTGATTACTTGTCTCAAGCATACATCTTGGCAGTAAACGAAAGCTTTTTTACTCTAGAGGATGCAGGAATGCTTCTGTTCATATAGTTCATAACTGTGATTTGTAGCTAGCTTACAATATTGCTGTTAGAACATTGAGTCTAGTGGAAGCACATAGAATGTTGTTAGTTTGAAGAAATCTACTGCAGATAAAGAACATGTTCTGTGCACAGCCAAAAATGCCAATGCTTTATTTAGTGTTTACAATAAACTATAATGTACTGTCTAAGTAAAGTGACATCTATAGCTATAGGCTTTTTTGCTCTAGCTACATGTATTGTGGCCTCATAGTGCAACTCTTTGCCATGACAATTAGTTTCTGATGCATCTGTGATTCATTTCTCCAGGGGATATATCTGAAGCCAATTACGGGGTTTTTAAAACTGAGCATTTTAAAGCTTAGACTTCCTGAGCATCAGTGCTGGGACAATGCTTTAGATACATTTTATTTTTCTTGAGATGCAACAGCAACAGGGATGGATCAGTATGCACCATTTTTTGTTTTGTTTCTTTTATTTATTTAGTGAGGGAATTTTCATTAACTTTTGGTCAATGTTTTTAATGTCCCTTAATCAAGAATTTCCACATTTGTAACACTCCTGGATATAAGGCATAATATTGCCATTTATTTTAGATGAGTGCACGCTTCCAACTTTTGTAAACAGTTTAAAAATATTCTTAGTTGTTCCAGTATGACTGTAGCCAGTGCAAAGTCCCTTGAGACATGTTTGGGTGTGTTTGGTTTGAAAGGACATCACTGATCTACACAAAGCCCTGATCTCAACCTTACTGAGCATCTTTAAAATGAACTAGAATTGAAAATGTAGGCTATGCTCTCTCTCTCTCTCTATCTCTCTCTCTCTCTCTCTCATCCAACAGCAGTATCTAATAATTTATTTACTGGATTAATAGGCAAATAATCTCACAGAAACACTTCAAAATTTTGTATTAATAATACACAAAAGACTGAAAGCTATAGTTGTAAAGAGAGTGGAAGCTAACCTGAAATGAGATGTCATTTTAGCTTTTATGGGTAATGTGTAGGTATCCCAATACTTTGTAGCACTCAATAACTTGAAGTGTAGTAAACAGAAGATTCAAGGTTTAGCCAAGCTGTTGGTCTTCAATGAATGTTTTGACCTTCATTAGTACAGACACTGTCTTGGCTGCACACTGTTCGAAGTTGACCTAGATATGTCTGCTGAAAATATTAATATGAAGAGAAATAATGGTCACATAAATGTGTTTTGACAAAATAATTTTGCTTTACAATATGAAAAAAAAGCATTTTATAATGTTATAAAAGTAAATTAATTAAGTGAATGATGACGTTTAAGATAAGATATAATTACAAGTTTCCTATGAAATAGTCAGAGAAAAGATGGCACCGTTGCTTAAACTGGTCTTCTCAAATATTCAGTTAAACAGCTGTTATATCTTGTTAATAACGTTTTGTGATGATGCAGCATCCCCATGATAAAAATTACTTAAAAATAAATCGATCGAAGACTTCGTTGAGCATAAAGGCAGTGGCCTAGCGCCATCGTGTGGTGAAATTACGGAATGAGCACAAGAGAGAGCGAGAAAGAGAGATAGATAGATAGATAGATAGATAGATAGATAGATAGATAGATAGATAGATAGATAGATAGATAGATAGATAGAAAACTGCTTCACCTACTGGGGGAACAAAGAGAGAGAGCTGTGTACTGGCAGCACTGTACACACACACACACACACACACACACACACACACACACACACACACACACACACACACACACACACACACACACACACACATTCATTCATTCATTCATTCATTATCTCCCGCTTATCCTCTATTAGGGTCGCAGTGGAGTTCCCTATGCCCATCCAGGGGAGAACGTCTCGGGCGCTGGGCAGATAGACCCAGGACAGGGCGCCAATCCGTCGCTGGGCGCACACACACACACACACACACAAACACACACACTTTTTATTGTCTGTAAATTCTTTACATTTTTGTAGTCTTATATTTGTTTTGGGCAACACAAATGTAATATTTGTCATGCTAAAAAAGCTTTTTTTTAAATTGAAAATTGAAGAGACAGCGAGAGAGAGAGAGAGAGGGGGAGAGAGAGAGAGAGAGAGTGAGCAAGAGATACAAATGTATACAATATACTGTATATTTATAGAGATCATCTATAAAAAACTGCTTTGTAGCAGTATCAATCTAAATAAATAAATAATTAAATAAAAGTGGAAACAGGTAATTTAGAATATTCATTCATTCATTGTTTAGTTAATTAATTACTTAATAAAACAAGAGTTTTCATATAATAATAATACTATTTATAATTGTAACAGTAGGGGCGGCAAATTGGAGTAGTGGTTGGCGCGTCAGTTTTTCAACTCTAGGGATCTAAGTTCGAATCCCAATCTTGCTGGAGCTTCAGGTTTTTTTTTTTCCAGTTTACCAGTTTCCTCCCACAGTCCAGAAAAAAAGTATTTCCAGACTTAAAAATGTTTTAAATAGTGAGATGGTGAAAGTTAGCCATTTCGGAGACAAAGTTAGGAAGGCAAGCTTGAGGTGTGCAGAGTTTGAATAATGGCATGTTGTTGCAAACAGCTGAAAGAATAAGTGAAGGGTGTGTACCTAAATGAGTAAATATGTGTAAGTATGAGCGTCGACCGGTAACATGATGCCATTAAAGTATGATTGTGCAAGAGCTTTTTGTTTAGGCCCGTCTCAAATATTTTCCACTTTATTCTGAACAACATTTTTTTAGAAGCCAAATATTTAAATGGATGTTTTTACTGCACCACCACTTGAAAAGATCTGTCACATCACTGCAAGAAAGTCCTGCAAAGAGGTCATGAACTCTCAAGATAAGTCAATTGCATTTTACATTACGTACATTTACATTTAATCATTTAGCAGACGCTTTTATCTAAAGCAACTTACAAATGAGAACATCACAAGTCAGTAGTTACGGAGAAAACCAGCTACACTGTATAATTAGTAAACCTGATTGTTATCTGATACTGCACCCCCCCCCTTTTTTTTGAAAAATTTTGAAAATTATTTTTAAAAATGTTTAAATAATATTATGATTTATCTCAGTAGCATGATAAATTGTATAAAATGGGAAGTGAGAAAGGTTATACGATATAGGAAGGATATTTATATATCCTTCAGAAATTAATCTAAAGCCACCTCTGATAAGTCATATATTCTGAATCATCACATAGGCTTGTCCTTGGTTTGTTGGTTAGCACAGTTTTCAAAAGACAAAATAAAGATAGAGATGTTCCAGACAGAATGACATTGAAGAACATTTGTCAAACAATCGAGATAAATATTAATTTATTTAGTAATTTCACAATTGCAAATATATTATTGAAATGTACCTTCGCAGTATGCAGGTGTGCCAGTCAGTCCTACAGTGCACTATCTTGCAATGTTTTGTTAAAAAACAGTCACTAACAGCATATGAAAGCAAACCATTTATTTGGTTTGGCCCAAACCAGGTTTTAGACTTTTTTTGAAACAAATTCAATCAGATGTGGCACTTTGTAATGTCTGATACTTTGTTGTAAATGATAACATACACAGCATATAAGAATTATGGTGTAGCTGAACATATTCCTAGTGCCCTTCTCTGTGTGTTTGTGATTGAACAAGAATGCTTAAACAAAGGCAGTCATATTCCATTAGCCACAATGATATCTGCCTCAGTTATCATGAACAAGCAAACCCAGATATGGCTCAGCTACTTCACTGCCCTGGTAATTTTTCTTTCTAACACACACACACACACACACACACACACACACATATATGTATATATTCATTCATTCATTATCTCCCGCTTATCCTCTACTAGGGTCACGGTGGGGTTCCCCATGCCCATCCAGGGGAGAACGTCTCGGACGCTGGGCAGATAGATCCAGGACAGGGCGCCAATCCATCGCTGGGCACACACTCACTCACACAGACACACTCTATAGGGGGCAATTTTGAGAATTCAATTAACTTGTTCCATGTTTTTGGACTGTGGGAGGAAACCGGAGAACCCGGAGGAAACCCACGCAGACACGGGGAGAACATGGAAACTCCACCCAGATGGGGATTCGAACCGGGAATCCCTAGCGCTGAGAGGCGAACGTGCTAACCACTAAGCCACCGCCCCCCCCCCCCCCCCCCCCCCCCCCCCCCCCCCCCCCCCCCCCCCCCCCCCCCCCCCCCCCCCCCCCCCCCCCCCCCCCCCCCCCCCCCCCCCCCCCCCATGTATATATGTGTGTGTATATATATATATATACACTCACCGGCCACTTTATTAGGAACACCTGTCCAACTGCTTGTTAACACTTAATTTCTAATCAGCCAATCACATGGCGGCAACTCAGTGCATTTAGGCATGTAGACATGGTCAAGACAATCTCCTGCAGTTCAAACCGAGCATGAGTATGGGGAAGAAAGGTGATTTGAGTGCCTTTGAACGTGGCATGGTTGTTGGTGCCAGAAGGGCTGGTCTGAGTATTTCAGAAACTGCTGATCTACTGGGATTTTCACGCACAACCATCTCTAGGGTTTACAGAGAATGGTCCGAAAAAGAAAAACATCCAGTGAGTGGCAGTTCTGTGGGCGGAAATGCCTTGTTGATGCCAGAGGTCAGAGGAGAATGGCCAGACTGGTTCGAGTTGATAGAAAGGCAACAGTGACTCAAATAGCCACCCGTTACAACCAAGGTAGGCAGAAAAGCATCTCTGAACGCACAGTACGTCGAACTTTGAGGCAGATGGGCTACAGCAGCAGAAGACCACACCGGGTGCCACTCCTTTCAGCTAAGAACAGGAAACTGAGGTTACAATTTGCAAAGGTCATCGAAATTGGACAATAGAAGATTGGAAAAACGTTGCCTGGTCTGATGAGTCTTGATTTCTGCTGCGACATTCGGATGGTAGGGTCAGAATTTGGCGTCAACAACATGAAAGCATGGATCCATCCTGCCTTGTATCAACGGTTCAGGCTGGTGGTGGTGGTGTCATGGTGTGGGAAATATTTTCTTGGCACTCTTTGGGCCCCTTGGTACCAATAGAGAATCGTTGCAACGCCACAGCCTACCGGAGTATTGTTGCTGACCATGTATATCCCTTTATGACCACAATGTACCCAACATCTGATGGCTACTTTCAGCAGGATAATGCGCCAGGTCATAAAGCTGGAATCATCTCAGACTGGTTTCTTGAACATGACAATGAGTTCACTGTACTCAAATGGCCTCCACAGTCACCAGATCTCAATCCAATAGAGCATCTTTGGGATGTGATGGAACGGGGGATTCGCATCATGGATGTGCAGCCAAAAATCTGCGGCAACTGTGTGATGCCATCATGTCAATTTGGACCAAACACTCTGAGGAATGCTTCCAGCACCTTGTTGAATCTATGCCACGAAGAATTGAGGCAGTTCGGAAGGCAAAAGGGGGTCCAACCCGTTACTAGAATGGTGTACCTAATTAAGTGGCCCGTGAGTGTGTGTATATATATATATATATATATATATATATATATATATATATATATATATATGCATATATATAGTACAAGTGCAATTACAGGTGTGTTATGATGTATGGCAAGCCATCAACATATTTCATTTAATGAAGCAATCCGGCAGTTGACCATATTCCATCTTCAACAATGTGTTATTGATCCATTCCGTCTTCAACAAATGAGTTATTCTGCACTAAATAGGTTAATTTCTCCTAATGGCTATGCCTTAAAATACAGTATTTGATTGTGTAATATTTTATAAGCCTACAGAAATCATAATTCTGTCAGAAGTTTTTCTAATAAATGGACAGAAACTATATATGACATGTGTATTATAAAATTATTTGTCCTTCAGAGGTCAATCTTTAAAAATCCTTATATTTTACCACGAACAGGAGATAAATTATCCTTTGATTTTCTATTTTTAAATAATCAGCTGGAACATAAGTTTTAAGTAATAAAGTTTTTAAGAAGTAAAAACGTTTTTTTCAAGTGAAAAGGTAAGATTAATAAAGATTACAATAAAACATTACAAGATTCTTCTAACAATAATCAGATCTACTGCTATAACAGAAATGAAAGTACCCGCTAGGCAAAACCTACCTGCAGGGAGAAATGTGGATGCTGGAACCAGGCAGAGGAGGGCTGAGCAACGCCATTGAAAAGAGCAAGGGTCTGAGCAAAGAGTCAAAAGAAAAGAGCCAAGAGAGGTAGCTGCTAGTTTGTTACAGTACAGTAGTTTGGAACAGTGAAAGTGGTCTGAACTAGTTCTGGGACAAATGGCAAACCCTGAGATTGATCTGTAAAAAACCTTACTATTATTTTTTTTTCTTCTTACATACAGCATGATAAGGTGGTTTATGTCAAAAACACGTACTGTTCATAAATGTATTATATGGCATTACTTAACACATTCTTTATAAATAAAAAACTTTACAACACAATCATATAAATACCAAATAGGACAGTTAAATTTTATATTTACAATCAAGTAGGAAAAAATATTTCATTTTAATTTTATGATTTAATGTAAAACCTGTAAAAAAAAATGTAAAAATGCACATAAGCAATAAACATAGTTTATTTTTCTATGCTTTCAATATTATACAAGAATGACATTACAATGAGAAAACATCAAAATAAAATATTTTAATATCAAGTTACTATGGGTGAACCCCAAAACATTAAGAAGAATAAAACAAAGACATGAAAATGCTAAACATAAACTGAACTCGACGCTTGGAGCATTAAGTAAAGAGGGAAAATTTTTGTTGTCCACATAGGCAGTTGTTGACATAGAAGTCTTTCCATCCTGGCACCATATGAATAAAACTTCACAGATTAGCCAGTGGCTGATTTTAGGCTTTATTGAAAATTGTATGACATGTATGAATTGGAATAAAACAAATGCTAAAGCATAACCTTGGACCCTTACTATTGTAGTTCATTTTAACATGCACATAAAATTTGACAGTGGGATGCACTTTAAATGACATACTGTTTTGTACTACATTGTGTTGTTTTAGGCTTCTGTTTTGTGATGTGTTTAACTAGGATACATGTAGTAATCAATTTAAATAAGTGATATATTCAATCACATAGGATAGGAATGAAAACGAAACAAATGTAATGACAACAAAAACTTTAACATAATTTGATAAAGCCAACTACTATAGTTGGAGATGTTTTTCTTTTTCTTTTTATGCTCAAAGCACTAAAGCATATGCTGACATAAGAAAAGCTTTCAGAAGTCTATCAGACAAAGGTTTTACAGCAATTTGTAGCAATTTATTAATATTTTATCACATTTTTCAGTCTTTCTAGCTTTTCTATCTTGATGGAAAGGCAGAAGCCCTTACAATCTCCATGCAGTGCACAGTAATAAGAGCACCAGTAATCTGTCTCCAGTGCTTGGTCACTGGGTTCTTCATTTTGTCCAAGGCCAAATGTAGATCCTGGATCATGTCTCTATAGCCTTCACCATACTGCACACTCCATGAGTAAAGAAAGTCATATGCAGGCTTCCACATTGACTGTAACAAATTAATGTATTGTTACATATTTGTATTTTACAAAGCTAGTACACATGTACTTATACAAACAACACCCTCCCCTCCCCGCCCACACACACACACACACACACACATGTTGACACAGAAATTCTGACAGACCTGTGTACTGACTTCTCCATTTTTTCCTCTGTGTGGTGCCTCATATCCAGCAATCTGGGAACCAGAAAGCTTTCCAATCTTGTCTGCAAGTTCCCTCCATCTCACACCAAGCTCAACAGCTGTGGACAAAATAACTGTGTTCTGAATCAAATGGGCAACGAGGCCCTGAGCATCCATTTTGAAGAGCCCCTGTTGTAAATAAAATGACATTTAGAGACAATAATTATATTGTCAAAAAAGCATGCCAACATAAAATACTTTTAAAAAAGTAAACCATGCATTAGATCTATCTATATAATGAATATAAAAGCCCCTCCCTAAACTTGAAAACAGCACTCATGCATGTGAAAGACCAGGGAGCATTCCAAGGCCATCGGAGACAAAATTGTGGAAGGTCAGAAGGCTGGCAAGGGGTACAAAACCCTTTCCATGGACTTGGGTCTACCTCTCTCCATCATTGGGAGCATCATCCGGCCATCCTTCATGGCCAGGACAGCCTTTCAAAGTTTCCTCGCATTCTCGAGGGCCGGCTTGACTGAACGGTCAAAGCTGACGAAAAGACAACAAGGAGAGAGCTCCGGGAAGTTCTCATGTCGGTGGGGACACTGGTTTCAATACCTTAAGTGACGAACTCTAATGATCTCTATTCCAGGCAAGCCCGTAAGGTACCTTTACTTTTGACGCATCATGTCTACGCTTGTCTACAGTTTGCTCATAATAACTTGGAGGACTCTGAGGCAGACTGATTCAAGGTTCTCTAGTCTGATGAGACCAAAATCAAGGTCTATAGTGCCAGCCACACCAGAGACATTTGGTGACAGGATGGCACTGCATATTACCCCAAGAATGCCATCCCTACAGTCAATCATGGGGGTGGAAACATGATGCTGTGGGGCTACTTTTAGCCAAGACGCATGGCCATCTGGTCCTCAGCCACAAGAAGATGGATAGCAAAGCCTACATGGAGATTTTGGCCAAGAACCTCTGATCCTCCATCAAGGATGTTAAGATCTTAGCACAAACTATTAATCCTAGGGGTTGAATAATATTTGACCCTAATTTTTCTGTTTAAAAAAAAAAAAATATATATATATATATATATATATATATATATATATATATATATATATATATATATATATATAAAATTTAACTAAGCAACTTATATTTTCAGTTCGTAATATTTAGGGAGCTGTTAATAAATGCTGCTCTCATTCACAGTTTGAAGGTTCTAAGTTATTTGCAACTTATTAAATTTGCAAAATTTGCAGGGGCTTGAATACTACTTGGAGGCACTGTATATATATATAAGGTTTCTTCCGGAATGTTACCAACACAAATGGGATTACTATAAACCAATAAAATGAAATTTGCAGAAACATCACTGATTAACACTGTTATCAGAGGTCAAAGTAAAATAATATCAATAATAACAAATGGTTTCAGATGGAAACCTTGTTTATATGTTATTGCAATACTGTTATATATTAATTTAACACATACAGGTTGGATTCATTGCATTTACTACTAACAGGATAATATTTATACCTAGATACTCACAACAATAAGTTCATGTTGAAATTTTCTTCTGGTCTTTTCTGTATGGCAATCCTCCTTTAGCTTTTCAAGTACACAAGCTACTTTTTCTGCTTCAGTTTCAGCATGCCTCCTGGAGAAAGTGTCTATAGAAAGGTCAGCATATCCCAGAGCCTCTGCAAAAATCCTCCAACTCTTTATGTGATCTGTTACTAATGTCTGGATGGCAGAGTACATGTATGTGAGTTTTTTAAATGGCAAAGTGATATTGTCTAGCAGGCTCTGGGATGTGACTCTAACAGCAGAGAAGTCAATTACTTGGTCTCTGGAGATGATCTTTACATTCTTACAGTGGACCAGACCAATACTTCCCCTCAAAAATCCAATATACCATTCCTTGACTTTTGACTGTCCAACAGACTTAACAGTTTCCCTGGAGAGCAGAGCAATTGTGTCCCCTTTGAAGTACTCCAAAAGATATTCCACTCTTGGTTGTCTTAAAAGTGATTTCATAGCCACTCCATACCACTGAATATTGACGGACAAGTCTTGAAACTTAGGAAACTCCGAAATAGATTCTTCTGGAATAGACATTGAACTTGGCAGTTCTCTGTGCCGCTCAAAATGTCTGTGTCCATGTTTATCTGTCCTCAAAGGAGCAGCCTCGGGGGAACTCATTTTAAAGTCTGTCAAACAGAGACCATTTGAGTCGGTTATTTGTATGGCCAATGTAAATCGACCAATTTCTCCACTAAATGACTTTGACAGTTCCATGGGCAAGTGGATTACTTCCCCAGTTTTAAGCTCCTTTTGTTTGACCTCTTTGCTTTGATCTTCAGTTTTCACCTCAAACTTTGACTCCACAACAGTTGTTTTAATATGTAAATCTTTTAAACCTTGTGGGTTGAACTGATGCTTGCCCCATAGCTGTAACACAACAGGGGGCAAGTTTCTGTTACCTTTGTGGATATCAGATGAAGGAAGTCTGGATGGAACACTATTATGACATGATATAACTTGCACAATTTTGAAAGAGGGGTGGATATGTTTGGGACCATAAACAGCTACGGTAAACTGCCTGTCTAAATAGTCCCACACAGATGTTGCTGGTGGCTGAATGTTTCTGGCCTCTGCAGCAGCAATGATGTACATTTGAGGCTTTAGTTCCTGAATCTTGATTTGTAACATGTTTTTATAAACATAAGAGTTCTTAACTTTTTCATAAGGCCCCTCTTTCTTATAGGCAAGCAGCCCTACAAATGTTGTCATTACTTGGCTCTGTGAGCTGTCCTTTACTTCAGCTGCCATTTTAATATCAAGCAAAATGCCTTCCTTGGTGTTAATGTTGCTAAGGCTGATTTCCAAAAGAGGGCTCACAGAGGTGGTGTAGTTGTTATTAATTCCACGTGGTGGATCAAGACTGGCTTTTAGAATTATTTCCTGAATTTCCCCATAGGGAACATGGCCTTGGGGAACATGAGCACTGATGTCAGAGTCAGGCAACTGCACCGATCCTCCATTGTAATCAATCTTACATACCACTTGGGTGTCTGTGGCTTGAGTTTGAGCCCAACCAGGACTTTGCTTCATCAGACTGAGGTCCAAACAGGACCGAGTCAACTGCCTATGACTTAGCCAGGCCATTTTGTAAGCCTCCATGTCATTCTTAAGCCACTCAATATTAGGTCTTAAGAAAGGTCCCTGAGCACCAAAACTCTGTGCCCTTTTGTTCCCTTTTTTTGCTAAACTGTCAAGGATATCTGAAGCACTCCTCCACCGACCAGAACGATTTAGGTTGTTATTTCTAGCTTCGACAAGATGACCAAAGTTGTTTTCTTCAGAAGATGTGCTTCCAGAATCTTCAATATTGCTACCAAGCAAAAAGTTATTATTCTTGACAGTGGACACGCCTGAATCTGTAGTGTCTTTACAAACAATGTCATCCAAAAAAGGATTAGACTTTGACATTTGATTCCAAAAAGGATTTTTTGTTACTCCCAGTGGTTGCATTTCTGGTTTTAAAACAGGCCACTCTGAAGTCTTCTGGTGAGATGTATAACTCCCTGAGGAGAAAAATGTTTTAGTTTATTTAAAAATAATGCCTTTTTAACTTTAACATTACTTTAAACTAGAGACATCACTATGAACTGTAATAAGGAAAGTTTACCCACACAGTGCATATATTTTCTAAAAAAAAATAGCACACAATGAAGCTTTAATTGAAAATAGTATTTAGGTATTAATTTGAAAAATCAGAATGTAGATTTATACCGGATATTAAAATGACAATATGAAATAAAAATTTTAAAAACATCATTAAGTTTAGATACACTGCCAGGGCCTTTATCTTAGATTATGGCACACATTTGTCTTTCAAAAGCTTCTGCAATGTCACAACATTTATTTTTGTCTAAAGTTGCATTTATGTTTTCCCCAAGATCTTGTATCGATAATGGGAGACTTGGACCACTTCACAAAGTCTTCATCAGCCCATTCGAAAGATTCTCAATGAGGCTTCGGTCTGGAATTTGTGGTTGCAAATCAATGTGTAAAAATGATGCCTCATGCTCCCTAACCCAGTCTTTAAGTTGAGCTCTTGAGTGAAAATATAACTGTGCCATCTTAGAAGAAGAAAACATTTGTGATGGAATAACTTGGTCGTTTAGTTTATTCGGTAGTCAACTGACCTCAAAATTTAGGCACATAATGTTGTAAAACCATGACCTTACCAACTGCAGCACCATCTGCAGCACTACATTGCACCAGCCTCACAGGCTTATATTGTAAGCACAAGACAACTGCCTCTCGTCCTACCTAAAAGTGCGTCTAAGAAGGCTAGGAGACTGCTAAAGCTAGTAGAGGATCAAGACACAGATCAAGGATCAGGTCCAGTATTTTCCAGTCTCTCACCTCATGGGTGAAAAGTCTTAAACTGACTCTTTGTACGAATGTTAAGGCTATTCATGCTGATATGGATAATTTCCATGAAAGGCGTAGGGCAAATTAATCCGATGTTCCGGTCTTGAAGGCTTTGTCAGCAATGCTAAGCAAAAGTACAGATGTTGTAAGCGATTTAAAGAAAGGAAAAAGACGAGATTAAGGCTGTGCATAATGGTCTTTTTAAACCACTTTACTGTTTGGCAGAAGTCGAGGATCGGAACAGACACTTGAATCTACGTCTGGTGAATCTACATCGGAGAACGAGGAAGGTGGAGACGCTATTACTTTTCTTCAGCAACGTCTCCCACTCTGGTTTTCTTTGCTTGTAGGGAAAAGGCCACTTGAGATCGAGAGAGCCTATAAGATTCTATCGGTTAAATGACAACTGCCGGGATTAAACCACGCACGCTAATCTTTAAACTCTTTTGCTACACCAAAGGCAAAACATCCTAAAGGCTTACAGAAAACCCGGTGTGCAGGTGATTCATAAAGGAGTGCACTTGCTTCTTTTCCCGGAGAACTCCACGGATAAGGCGATGCGGCTTTCCAACCAGCTTCCAACTCTCAAATGATTTATTTTTTTTGATGACACTTTTGATTTTGTCTCTGCTGATGTGCCTAATGCATAGACTGACATGTGATGTGTGCATTTGTACTATTGGTAAAGATTTATTGGGTGCGATCTTACAAGCTTTTTCTCTTATTTTGTTTCTTTCCCTTGATATGCTATTTTATTAGAAATAGGGGATGGGTTGTCTTTTTGCACAATTACAACCAGCATTTGCAGGGTAGCTGTTTATGCCCTGTCGGGCTGGTGTTTTGCCTCATTTGTGTTTATTTATTTAGTTATTGTTTATTTAAACACTAGATATAGATTGGTACCAATTGGATTAACATTTAATATCCTCTTCCTTTCTTTTTTGTTCCTCACATTTCTGTTATTCTGCAGCATTATTCCTGACCATCTCTGTGTTCGTCCTCACTTGGTTATAGTTGGCTGCTCGATAAAACATAATATCATGGAATGTGAATAGTTGTAATGCTCCTCTTAATCTTAAGTGCTTAGATTTCCAATACTGCTCTGGTGCAGACATATCATCAATACAAAAAACCCATTTAAAAGCCAACGATGTACATAGATTGCAAAATAAACACTTTAAAATTATTCAATCTCCTCTACCTCTAATAAAACAAATGTAAACAAAAGAGAAATTATATTTAAATAAAGAATTGCTTGGTGGGGAAGGTAGGTGGTGTTTTGCAGGTATTGTTTTGGATCAAGTTAAATTCGCTACAGTTTCTGTATATGCACCCAATATTGTTGCCATTTATTTTTTATTTATTTGAAATCGAATGTGTTGACTTTAGAAAATAGTCACTTAATAGTGGGTGAAGACTTTAATTCGGTACTTGATTGTTGCTTGGATAGGACTAGTAACTCTGGTTACACTCATCTCAAACTTTATCAAATTATTTATATAATTTTCTGTCTGATTTTAGTTTAAATATGTCTTATATTCTAGGTTCTTCAATGTAGTCACCTTTTGCCTTGATTACTGCTTTGCACACTCTTGGCATTCTATTGATGAGCCTTAAGATGTAGTCACCTGAAATGGTTTTCCAACAGTCTTGAAGGAGTTCCCAGAGAACTTGCACTTGTTGGCCCTTTTATCTTCTGTAGTCTGTGGTCCAGCTCACCTCGAACCATCTGGATTGGGTTCAGGTCCGGTGACTGTGGAGGCCAGGTTATCTGGCGCAGCACCCCATTACTCTCAAAGTTAAACTTTTGAAATTTTCCCAATTTTTCGGACTGACTGACCATTTCCTAAAGTAATGATGGCCACTCGTGTTTCTTTACTTAGCCGCATTTTATTGCCACGATACAAATTTTAACAGTCTATTCAGTAGGACTATCAGCTGTGTACTGTCCACCTTCTGCACAACACAACAGATGGTCCAAACCCCATTTATAAGGCAAGACATTCCACTTATTAAAGCTGACAGGGCACACCTGTGAAGTGAAAACCATTTGAGGTGACTACCTCTTAAAGCTCAAGAGTGTGCAAAGCAGTAATGAAAGCAAAAGGTAGCTACTTTGAAAAACCTAAAAATAAGACATATTTTTAGTTGTTTTTCCACTTTTTTGTTAAGTACATTATTCCACCATGTGTTAATTCATAGTTTTGATTAATTTAGTGTGAATCAACAGATTTCATAGTCATGAACATATAAATAATTTGGCTGGTTTGACAGCTACTATAAAAAGATATTTTGAAGCTGCCTTATGAACCTGGTATCATATTATGGACTTTGTGGCAACAATATTTTTTGGATATTTTCATTTTGGAGTGCTCCATGGCCAAACTTCATTAGGCTTCATAAGGCTTCTTTTGATGCTTTTTGTGTTGTGAAGGACCACATATGACAAAAAAACTGGCTTCCTTTAGAAATTTGTTAATATGATTATATGTATGTATGTATGTTGGTGCATTTCAATTAATTTATATGGTTTTGTATTTGCTGTACTTCATTAGAATTTATATAAAAATGTTATTCACATTCACACAAAGCTATATAAAATTCTTAAATAATGGCATAAAGCACATAAAAAAAACACAATGCAATAAATACATATTTCATGAACCAATTAAAAGATTTACAATATGTTACTAAATTAACTATTCTATGAAATAATTAAGTTTACTTATTTTACTTCATATCATTGGCTATACACTAACATGCATCAGAAAAACCAAGTTTTATTGCATTATTTCAACAAACTTTTCCCTCATTTAACTGGAATAATTTTTTTTTTTTTATATAATTTTTTGTTCAAATAAAAAAACAGGTGGTACAAGGCTTAAAATCGTACCTGTGAAACAAGTATTGCTAGGGCTTAGTCTTGTAAAACTAGTATAGAGATTTCCTGACATCATCAATAACTACAACTGAAAAGACTAAAGCATAGCACCATTGCATGAGTTCAGAAAGCTTTTTGTTCCTCCTCACTAAATTGTTTTTCACACACTGTTACAAAAGTAAAATTGGCAATTGATGATCATTAAATGAATATTTTACAATGCTAGGAAACCTTTATTTTAACTTGCAGTGTAGTTGCAGGGTACATACTTTATAATGAACATTTACACATTACAGATAATTAAAAATTTACATTTTGAACAAAAATATAGATGCAACATGCAAAGATCTAAGACTTTTTCCAAGTACACAAAAGACCTTTTTCTCTTAAATAATGTTCACAGATTTGGTGTCATCTGTGGTAATGAGCATGTCTCTTTAGCTGAGATAATATATACCAATAGGCTGATCAAAAAGCAAGATTATTGCACAGGTGTAACATGTAGTTTACTTTTCCTGTACTGGGGGAAAACCCTAATAAAACCCTGTATTTTTCCACAGGGCTTCCAAACCAAGGGATAACATTTAAATGTGTATTACTTAAATTATATTATATATGTATTTATATGTAGTTTACTGTTGAAAAAAAAAATCACAATATTTATTTTCATAACTATCTGTTTATAATTACCATGCAGGCTGTTGTTGTTAATGGTTACATTGTCTTCCAGGTCAATCAGTGTTCCTTCTGATCGACTTCGAAGTAGACTCCCAGTACGGTGTATAGACTTAGATCTGAGAGTTTCCATTTTTTTTACATCTGGAAAAAAATTTAAATGAGTGCATTTAAAAATGTTAAAGGTGTTATAACATTTCCTTAAATATATACATCCATCCATTATCTTCTGCTTTATCCTCTATTAGGTTTGCGGGGGGGGGGGGGTTCCCCCATGCCCATCCAGGGGAGAATGTTTCGGGCAGTGGGCAGATACACCCAGGACAGGGTGCCAATCTATCGCTGGGCACACACTCATTCACACAGACACTCACACACACTCTATATGGGGTAATTTGGTGAATTCAATTGACTTGATCCATGTTTTTGGACTGTGGGAGGAAACCAGAGAACCCAAAGGAAACCCACACTGACACGGGGAGAACATGGAAACTCCACCCAGATTGAGGTTCAAACCGGGAATCCCTGGCGCTGAGAGGCGAACGTGCTAACCACTAAGCCACCGTGTCGCCCTCCTTAAATAAAGATTTACTACAAAGAACATAAGGTGAAAAATATACACTATTCTTATCAACAAATATCTAAATACAAGCATAAAATATTTTATGTTTGAACCCAAACATCACTATAGAAATGCACGAGATGAGATAATTTGTGGCAAACAGACTAACCATAACGAGTTTATGTTAGTCCACACAACATTACCAGTGTCTACTATAGAGAAACCCAACAACATCGTAAAGCTTATAGCATGTCTTAGAGTAAGTATGCAGTATTTTTACATGTATATTGTAATTTAATTTGATCTTTGTTTGAAAATAAATGATTTTTTTATTACATATGCTCATGTATCACTATACATTTACCGTGTTATCCTCTCTTGCAGGGTGCAATCTAGACTTACTATGACACCATATTGGAATAAACTTCAATAATGTGAGATCATTTTCTAATTATCCACTGGTCTATTAGTAGGTTTCTAGAACAATATCAGTCTTATTCAGTTAGCAAGGTTGTCTTTATACAGGTAGAAAGCATCATGATGACTTTCTAATTGCGATCATGTACTGCTAGTTCTTGATGTTATTTTGATCTATAATTTGATGCGAAATCTAAAAATTTGATTATAATAACTGACAACATATTCCAACTACCTTTTTTAATGATTAATAATTTATTCAAGACCTAATTTCATGTTAATGTTGCATAGTGTTAAAAGGTAATACAACAGGACTACATTTCTTTTCTGAAATTAAAGTGAATATTTTAAAATGTAAAAATTTTAAAATAGTTTGAACATACTCTATTACCCAGAGGGAATGCACTATGTGTGGGCTACTGTGTGTGGTGCTTTCCTTGCTATTATGAATTATCATGGTGTCATCAACAATGAGTGCAAGTGAATAATTGTGGTTTACTATGTTACTGCACAAGAACAGGTTGGGCTTGTCTGGATTTCCAAAAAGGCTTCCTCTTTAAGTTATTAAACAGAAGTCTTTATTCAGTGTAATACTTTTACATGCACACACCCGTACACACACAAACACACGATAAAATTACAGCAGTAAAACTACAGCAGTAAATATATGCTTTTTTAAACAGCAGTTCACTACATTAATAAAGCTCACTAACATCATGAAAATGAGCATTGTGGGGAAACACTAATATTAAATACTTCTGCATTATATCACACACAAACACACACAAAAACAAACAAACACACCCACAGGCAAAACCATGCACCTGTTTGCAAGCAAAATAGTTAAAAAAAATTTTTTTAAGTTGTATATTACTATATGCTCAAAGTAGTTTAACATGTCTGAAGGCAAATCTGTTGCTACTAAAGTGCTTTAGAATAAACAATCGACTACTTTGTACAATTTAAGAATTGTATTCACATGCACATTTATTCAAAGTGACTTACAGTCATCCCAACGTAATAGTTTGGGTTGGAATACAGAATACGGGGTCAGTCATCATAGACCAATGCTCTTCGCTCTCACTCTCTTTCTTTTTCTCAGAGATATATATATATATATATATATATATATATATATATATATATACCCCCCCCCCCCCCCCCCCCCCCCCCCCCCCCCCCCCCCCCCCCCCCCCCCCCCCCCCCCCCCCCCCCCCCCCCCCCCCCCCCCCCCCCCCCCCCCCCCCCCTTTTTACGTCACGGGGCAAATAGAAAACCCTGCGTCAGTAGTCATTAAAGATTTGAAACCAACACAAAAGTATGTCTGCTCGTCAAGTTTTATTTAATATACAGTGGAGTAAAGAGACGTAATGTGTTTTTCGTCTTACACACTCCTAGCAAACTGCATATGAAGTTCGGAAGGCGCAATCAACTATATATTTATAAGATACTAAAGGACGTGTGACTTTAACTTATTAAAAACTTAAATAACACTCACCTAAACACGGCTTTCCGCTGCGGCGTTCGCTGACAAACTTTTAATGAAATAAAAACAAAACAAACCAAAAAAAAGAACAATAATGTGTCGAGAGCCAAACACCTTGCACGTTGTTTGAACGACGACGTGTGTAGAAAAATAATGCATTCTGGGAATTGTAGTTGTGAAAAAGTAGTTCAATCATTAAGGCCAAGGAACTCACCCTTTCGATTATAACTGCAGTTCCCATAGCTCTCCTCTGCATATTGTCTCGGGCGTTGCAACACCTGAAACCAAGGTAGTTTCGGTATCCGTGGGGCCACAGTTTTTTTGTACAATTAATCACACCATTTTGATGAGTCTTTAAAATCTTAAACTCTAGTATATACATGATTTGTATCCACCATAGAGCCCACGTGTTTTAAGATGTGTTCGTGTTTTAAGCATAGGAATGAAGAGTTTCTGTAGCGTAACAGAAAAGTAGCTAATGTTCACTATTCAAATAGTTCTCATGTAAATATATGGCTGGAAAAACTCTAGTCTCGACTCATTAAGCACGTTTACAATGTCAACAACACATCTGCTTTCAAATAACTCTGCTGTTGTGGATGTCTTTTCTGCGAATCAGCTAAATTAAGAGCAAGAATAACTAAATAGAATATCACATTTAAAATGAAATTTAAAGCTCATGCTTGTGTACCTATCACTAACAGTGTACAAACTGTTAAATACAAAGCAGTGGAGATATAGTTCCTTTGCTTACCCTTAAAAATATAAAAGCAACTACTAAAGAATACTTAAATGGTTAACTACCAATTAATTGTTTGGCGTGTACTTTAACTCCTTAATAACGCCATGAAAATTAGCTACTAGTTTAGGGCACAAAGACGTCATTGGGTTTTGTTAATACTGAAATCGATAACACAAATCCAAATGGCTACCAAAAGGTCAGTAAATTTCATTGTGGGTAGACCATCATAAATAATTAACTTATTTAAATTCAACTGTTCTTCAAACACACATGCAGGGTTTAAAGTTTAACAAATGGTTGTTATCTTGAGTCTCTGACATTTCCCTTTCCAAATGTATGGCAGCACAGCATTTTAGAAAAACAATAGGTATAGTGCTTCAAAACATAGCATTACTATAATATGATATTCTATTGATCCAGCTTTTGAATTCACTCAGATTTATATTTATATGTTCACATCACATGATCACATTAGTTTGTACTTATTCATGTTAAACACAATAGATTCCTTTTACTTCTTTTATACTTTTAGGCATTCTAATAATATAGAGCTGACTTTTTTTGGAAATTACATGTGGAATTTGGTTATACAGACGTGACACGTGACAAGTTCTTAATTTAGTTAGTTAATGTCTATACCTTTTTTGGCCTATTAATATGTGGCTGTAGATGGTCTGACTCGTAAAATCCATTCATCTATTTTATCAGCTGAAGTTCCAAACCCATATTACAGGACCACCAATATTTTTTATATTTTATTTTGTGGTATCAGCATTCTTTCATTTTACATGAAATTTCTGTATGGATTATAGGCAAAAAAATAGCTTGGATCACCTTCTGTAAATTATGTTACATGAATCTCCTATTAGGATCACTACTATAACTAAAAAAAATACTGAAAATATTTTTGAGATTTATGTTGCACACTAAATCTAAGATGGGTAAATACTGGCATCTACTGGTTAAATCAAGGCATATGTTTAATGGTGCATGCCACTTTTTCTACAAACCCCATTTTCAAGAAAGGTGAAACAATAATTCATTAAAAAAGACTAAATCGTGAAGCATTGTTTTTCTGAGAAATCTAACAACGTTTTCAAATGTTATCATAACAAGTAAAGGTATCAATTTTGAATGTAAAAAGAACATTTGCCAAAAGGATAGATTTGCAAGAAAAAAAAACATGTCAGAGAGTCTATTGTTAGTCAATTAGTTAGACAGTACTTTTTAAGGTAAAACTGCAATTTCCCTCGAGGGATAAATAAAGTACTCTGAATCTGATTCTGAAGTCATCCACAGTTCATATCATGAAACAAGGTCAGATAAAATTTTGGTGTATAAGGGCCAAGTTGAAAATCCCTGCTGAAAATGTGTAACCATTAACCCATTAGGCTGTATTGTTTAAAAATGTATTTTCGGGTACATTGTATACTTTTTAGCTTGACGACATCAGGCCTTATTCCACATGACATACAACAGCATGGCTTTATAGGTGTAAACTTTGTGGGCTTGACTCGCCTACCTGTAGTCCATTTCTGTCTTCAATTAAATATGAATGGCATATTATAAAATAAAAAGGACACTCTCACCTCATTGCTAAGCACTGTACGCAGTAAGAATGCAAAAAAAAAAATCTTATTTTTAAATTCATATTTTAAAGTTTTACATGCATTCATTCCTCAATATACTTTCTAGAAATAGCAGTGCACAACATAAAACTTTACCTACCCTTCCCTTAAATTAGGATCAGTTCATCTGGATGTACATATGCCAAAACAATGTAGACCTTTTATTTGGTTGGTTGCTTAAAGACTCTACTGAAGTTATCATTGCTTTCCAGTTGACCTCAGCTCTTACTTGCTTCTGTCTCATTATGTAATAACAGACTTGCTATATACAATTAAGACTACAGCTTTGTAGTTTGGCATGCTGCGTGATTTTGTATCAATAATGTGCAAGATCAATAATACTTTTACTATTCCCACAAACTTTGTACAGTATTTTAATTTATTCAGCAAACACTCTTAAACTGCAGTCCTTAATCAATTTTTTTTTAACAAATTCCATACCTACCCAGAGTGACAAAAAAGGCAACTGGATTTTCCAGTCACATTCTGTCCCCAGAAGATTTATGAATTCTAGATTCTAAAGATAGATATGATTAGGTTTGTGTTAAAAGACGTCAATGACTAATTTATTTTAGCTGTTCAGGGGTCATTTCAATTTGTTTCTCAGAATTTCTCAGTGGCTGCTCTGTTTTTATCACTTATTATCCAACTACTCATGACTTTATTTCCATATGTTTTTTTTTTTTAGTTGAACTGAATCAGACAATTTATTTTAACAGTAAACCAAAACAAATGAGGTTAACATGCAGTCATTACTTTAAATTTGCAAAATAGTGAAATATGTTTTTCAATTCCTGATTTACTGTGGTTAGACACAATTAATTAAGGCTGAACATAATGTGATTTAATTTAGTGCTAAATAGGCAATATTTTTTACTGTAAACCAGTATAGCTACAGGCATTTTAACATCAGTGGAGGGAGAATGGAACGAATCAGGTTCTACAAGTTTATGTGCAATCCATAATATGCAACCAGATGGTGATAAATGCAACACCCTCATCAGGTGAGATCACTTGGTGTACAGAGGTTATGCCAAGCAGGAATGTCAAGATACGCTCTTGTTTTTGATGTGCTGAAAAGGTTTGTTGTCCTTTCCTGGAGTACATACAGTTAACACCAGATAAGGATATAGATGACGGATGCTGGCACAACAAGGACAAAGGTAGCAGAATGGTGGCAGTTACATTTTGTTTTAGAAGGCTCCCTCTAAAACAACATTTTGCATAATACATTTTTAATAAATGTAGACTGAATACTATGTTATTTTATACCAGGTTTCATATATTTGAAACCACTGAAGCACTCTAGTGCAGTGAAGTGACTTTTGTGGAATTCGCATCTTTTTTTTTTTAATGTGTGCATGTATTTCCATGGGTAAATTAGAGATATTTGCCCCTAGTGTTGAATGTGTGTAAATCTTTTTGTGTATCTACCCTTTTACCCAATAGATACTACACAACCCTAACTAGGATAAATGAAAGTACAAATGAAAGTGCAATATGATGAAAATTATGCTAATTCAATGTAAGGAAAATGAATCTAATTACAACACTGTAACACTGCATACTAGCTTCGAAAAAATCTTATGTAATACTCTTTTTTCTCTGTACATAGTTGATATAATGGTATTTGATATAATGGAATGTTGCCCTGTGATGCAATAGAGACAATGACTAGATTTAAGACAAGATCAACATTCTGATTTAAGTGCAAGTCTGTCATCCATCTTTCAGCATTTACAGAAGTTCAACAAAGTTTAGTTCTGTGAACCTTTGTCCCATAACTGTAAGGCCAGTTTGATAATTATCTGTAATTAGAATTCCCACTACACCAAGTCATTGTGTAACAATTCAGTGATTGTCCTTTAACAATTTTTTTCTGTTTAAAATAGGGATGTATTTATTTAATTACATGCATGTAATTAATAAAGTATATTTATAAATAAGTAAATTATTCTGTATATCTGCACATTATTAATTACTCTTAACACGGTTAGCAAAAATCAACAGCATCAACAACAAATAGAAATACAGTGTACAATAGTGCTACAGCAACAGGGTAATTTCCACTGATTTAAGTTTATTAGTTTTCTTTAGTTTACAATTAATAATTGATGCATATAACATTTTTCACATCAATTTTATTCAATAAGCAGTGAAGGATTTAAACACATTTTTACAAATTATTAAAATAGCATTTAAACTTTTTTGTGTTTTTAGCTTGGTTTGGTTATCACCTTTACACCTAAGCCAAACTACATACTCAAGCATATGTGGTCACAGATAATCTGCCTGGCCAAAAAAAGGTAACACACTGTATGATTACATTGGCCCACCTTTTGCATTAATTACGGAAATTATTTGTTAAAATTATTTGTTAGGGCATCGTTTTTACATGCTTCTGTAATGTCAAGATTTATTTTTGTCCAGAGTTACATTAATTCTTGGAATATGGAAAGGTAAAATGTATTATTTAAATAACCTTATAGTCAATTTCATACATTCAGGTAGTCAGCTCATTTCGTTCTTTGGGCACATAACTTTGCTGTACCTAGACCTGACAAGCTGTAGCAACCCCAGATAATAGCAATAATAGTGCCTAGTTAAGTCCAGCCGGTGAAATTTTTTTGGGCAGGTAGTGTATAGTTAAATTATGTGCATTTTTAAAAAACGATTATGTATTTATTTAGATTTAAATTGCTTATTTTAGCATCTAAAAATCAGACCACTTCTGACTGAGAGGGCTGCTATAATGTTTGTCAAAGCACCTGGACTACCACAATACATTGTTTATGGATATTTCAACTTGTGCCATTAAGTGCAAGTAAACATGATCTAAACAATGTCAGTAAAATGGTTAGAAAAGTTTTGTGTTACTGTGAAAACTGTGAAACAAAAATTAAGTATGTACATAAACACACAGCTTATAGTATACAGACAATTGTCATTAGATTTCTTTGAAATTTTTGGTCCCTCCCACTTGGTTTTGCTTATGACTTGTGACACAGTTCTGGAGGTGTGTTTCCAGGATGTTGACGCACTGTAGTCTATAAAGCACTGCCGAAATGTCACAGGAGACAACTGTGGATTCTATGTGACAATCTATGTGATAATCTTAACAGGTAAGTAAAAACTATTTATAATTAACCCTCTTTAATTAAAAAATGATTACTAGCATGTTAAAATGAATTACCATCCTGCTCTTACAAAATGATTTTCCATTTTGTTTAGCTAGATGACTTCTTTATCAGGCATTGAATGTCATCAGTCATACATATTAAGAAATATTTGAATATTTAAGAATTTAGAATGATTTCATTTAAACTTTCCATACAAACCATATTCAAATTGTTGTTTGAAAACATATCCAACCTGTTTTTCCTTAAGTGCACAGGAATTAATTAAACTTCAGGAACTGGTCTCTCTTGTGAATACAGGAGTGCACATGTTCAAGCTGTGCATGCAGCCTGTTGCAGTTTCTCCTGATTATGTTTTCTTGCATTTAGTATATTGAAAACTATATTGTATATTGTAAATGGTGCCACTATGCTATTGCATCTTCTTGGAAAATAATTAATTATTTTGATTGATAAAATACTTGTTGTTTTGTCTAATATACTTTATATTAGAATTATAAGATTCAAGAATCAAGAGAGAAGAAACACTGAATATTACTATAAATAAACACTAATAATTGTCCTTGTTAGACTGGGTTTGACTGATGTTTAGAGCAGAAACATTATGTTTACCGTGCTAATAGTCTGTTAATGTACATATATTATCCCTAAGACCACTAAATAATTAAAAAGAAAATTGTAATAAAAAAAAGAAAAATGTTTACAAATAACTGCTCATTAAAGTCTGTGTGTAAAGTCAAAAAAAGTAATTTTTTGGAGTATCTGAAATGAACACATGGAGTCAGTGTATTGCTATAGCTCTTTACCAACAGTAACTAGCCTCTGGACTATTTGAGTACGCTGAGGGCCAGTTGCTAAAATAGCCAACATTCTCTGTTGTGGCATCTGTAAACCATTAAAAAATAGGTGTCTTAAATTTAAGGAAATGCCTATTAATTTTCAACTTTAAAGTTTCCAGGTCCAGGTGTTCAAAGTATGCAGAAAATAAAAGCGTATCCATAAAGAATGTAGACTATTTGTTTTGTATGTTTTGCACTCTGCCTTTCACCAATTTTTTGATGAGACCGAAACTAAAGTTCAAACAGAAGAATGTAAATAAAAAAATTGGTACCATTCTTTACATTTACGTGCAATACAAAGCCAAAAACATCCATCTATTATCTTCTGCTTTATCCTCTATTATATTATAAGGGGAGGAATTCCATCCAGGGGAGAACGTCTCGGGCGCTGGGCAGATACACCCAGAACAGGGTGCCAATATTTTGCTGGGCACACACTCACACACAGACACTCACACAAACACACTCTATATGGGGCAATTTGGAGAATTCAATTGACTTGATCCACGTTTTTGGACTGTGGGAGGAAACCGGAGAACCTGGAGGAAACCCACGTGGACACGGGGAGAACATGATTGGGTTTATTATATGTAACCAGTTTATTATATGTTAAAAATGTTATCCCTAATGATTTCTTTAATATAATGTTGCAGTTCAAGCTTTGCTGTCTTAGTAATAAATTATATATATATATATATATATATATATATATATATATATATATATATATATATATATATATATATATATATATATATACTGTAACAGGTGCCTAGGGCACCTGTTCTATGTTTGTTAATTTATTTTAATTACGTTATTTAGTTTGCTTAATAATCTCTTTCCGTTGATTGGTTGTGTTGTGCACGTGATTGGTTTTTATTTGTATTTATTTCCTTCTTTCCCTGTCCTCGGTGCACTTCGTGGTTTAGTTTATGTTCACTCGTCGGTACCTTTGTTTTGTGGTGTCTCTACACCTTTAATAAAATTCCATTTCCCTGCTACCTGCGTGCCTGGCTCCTTCAGCGCGTTAGAACGCGACGGCTCTGCGCTTCCGATGCGCAGCTGCTTTAATCTCTAGGTAGGCGAGTGTAACATCACTAAGTGCCATCTATTTGGGGAGTCCAGAGCCCAGGTTAGCATATTTAAAAAATTTTCTTTGCGGGGGCCGTATAGCGTATAGTCTCGTACTCGCGGCACCCTCTGTCGTGACCGCGAGTGCGCCGCTATGCGCAGCCCGCCGTCCCGGAGCCGTAAGGACG
The DNA here is from genome assembly GCA_019802435.1 of Corydoras maculifer. Classification (NCBI taxonomy): domain Eukaryota; kingdom Metazoa; phylum Chordata; class Actinopteri; order Siluriformes; family Callichthyidae; genus Corydoras; species Corydoras maculifer. The sequence continues at coordinate 578,694 of JAFMOD010001453.1, forward strand.
GCTCCGATGTAGTGATATCGGAGTATTATGACTCCGATGATGAGTTTATGTGGCGGTACGGATATGAAGCGCTCCGCGTTGAGGATGGCCTCGATCTGGTCGAGTTTTCCGATGATGAAGCGGGGGAGTCATACCTGTATGGGCATATTCTGCCCATACATACCCTCCTGAACTCTGAGGAGTTCTGGGCTGATAGCCCAGTCCAGTTTGTAAAGCCCCCCGTCGTGAGATCCAGACGCGGTGCGCGCCGCCGGCGCGGAGCCAAGACGCGGCGCGCGCGTTGCGCGGCCGCTGAGCTCAGCACGTGCGCTGCGGGGCAGTCACGTGACGGCACCAGATCGCGCCGTGTCTGGATCGCGCTGCGAGGGGGCGGTACCCGGAGTTACCGAATGTGTCCATTAATATGGAGGAGTGTGCCGGCAATGGGGTGAATCCGGGGCAGTCTGAGACAGAGACTGCCCTGTTCTTGGGTGTAGTGGTGGGGGTGTATCTCTACTGTGTGCAGGATGGCGATCCCGAGGTGTAGGTCCACCCAGCGTGCGTGCCCAGCGAGGTCCATCCAGCGCTCGCCGCCCAGTCCGTTGTCCAGGGGCCGCACGCCGCCCAGTCCGTTGTCCAGGGGCCGCTCGCCGCCCAGCCCGAGGTCGAGGGGCCGCTCGCCGCCCAGCCCGAGGTCGAGGGGCCGCTCGCCGCCCAGCCCGAGGTCGAGGGGCCGCTCGCCGCCCAGCCCGTTGTCCAGGAGCCGCACGCCGCCCAGCCCGAGGTCGAGGGGCCGCTCGCCGCCCGGCCCGAGGTCGAGGGCCCGCTCGCCGCCCGGCCCGAGGTCGAGGGCCCGCTCGCCGCCCAGCCCGAGGTCGAGGGGCCGCTCGCCGCCCAGCCCGAGGTCCAGGGGCCGCTTGCCGCCCAGCCCGAGGTCCAGGGGCCGCACGCCTCCCAGTCAGTGCACCAGTGGCACCCACCTCGCCACGCAGCCAGAGGGCGTGGCCCACTCCGCACCCGTTGAGGGCGTCCACCTCGACATAACCCCCACAGGGCACATCCCACGCCTCATCCGCAGAGGGCGTCCACCGAACTGCACAGCCAGAGGGCGTGGTTCCCTCCTGATTCCCCGAGGGCGTCCACCTCGACATAAAGCCACAGGGCACATCCCACGCCTCATCCGCAGCGGGCGTCCACCGAACTGCGCAGCCAGAGGGCGTGGTTCCCTCCTGATCCGCCGAGGGCGTCCACCTCGACATAAAGCCACAGGGCACATCCTACGCCTCATCCGCAGAGGGCGTCCACCGAACTGCACTGCCAGAGGGCGCTTCCCTCACCTCGTCCGCAGAGGGCGCCCACCGAACTGCATAGCCAGTGGGCTCGAGGAGGGCGGAGGACCCCCCCCCTCCCCCCCCGGGATTTTTATTTATTTATTTTTTTCTTGGTCGCGTCCTCCCGTTGCGCAACCGTAGGGGCGGGGGTACTGTAACGGGTGCCTAGGGCACCTGTTGTATGTTTGTTAAATTACTTTAATTACATTATTTAGTTTGCTTAATTATCTCTTTCCGTTGATTGGTTGTGTTGTGCACGTGATTGGTTTTCATTTGTATTTATTTCCTTCTTTCCCTGTCCTCGGTGCACTTCGTGGTTTAGTTTATGTTCACTCGTCGGTACCTGTGTTTTGTGGTGTCTCTACACCTTTAATATAATTCCATTTCCCTGCTACCTGCGTGCCTGGCTCCCTTCAGCGCGTTAGAACGCGACGGCTCTGTGCTTCCGATGCGCAGCTGCTTTAATCTCTAGGTAGGCGAGTGTAACATATATATATATATATATATATATATATATATATATGCATCTGACTGGCAGACATCTTTGAACTTTAAAAGTTTCTGAAAAAAAAACCATCAGAAAATTTGCCTCAAAACTCAAATAATGAAAAAGTAGTTTGGATGTGACAATTTTTTTAGATAAGGTGTGTGTGTGTGTGTGTGTGTGTGCACATCTACGTGTGTAACACATGTAGATAATAATTTAAAAAAAACTTTAAAACTTTGTTTTTGGACAAATGATAGTGTTAAAATGATAATCCCCTGTTTTAATTTCAATATTGTAAAACAGAGATGAACTCTTCTGAACTTTTCATCTAGGAACATTCCACAGCAGCATTATGCCAGAACAGTCAAACACAGCAGAAGCCGAGCAACCTGCCCATCAAGGTATTCTCTCTTTGTTCCTTGTATTCATGCTCATTAAATGAGTCATTGTTATAGGACATTAGATGTGCTTTCCTTTTTCTTTTCAGGTGGAAATCCTGTGGGCCAGCTCAACTTGGGCTTCAAACAGGATGAGAATCCTCAATATGAAAATGCAGAGACGCTGACAGATGAAAATGCAACATCTAAATTAAAGGACAATAAGTAAAACTCTTTATAATTATTAATTACTTTTTAATTTAATTTCTTAAATTTCTTTAATTTAATTGAGTGTTTAAGTGAAAAACAATTATAATGTAATAAAGCAATAAGGCATAAGGAGGCAGGCATTATTGTGAATAAATTAAGGGAAAAACATGTTATTATGAGTGGTGTTACACCTCTTTACTGCGATTTATTCACAATATTGCTCAACCTTGAGTGCCTTATTGTTTTTAGTAATCGTTTACAAACACATTATATTAAATAAACAAGGTTTGATACATAAATGCATTTATTAAAATCAAAATTGTTAACAATCTGGTTTCCCACAACATAATCTAGTTCAGTTTTTAAAGTAATCGCTGATCGCTGAATAACAGCTTTCCGGTTTTTCTAACAATCAAATACTTTCTAGTGGCCAAAATACAGAATTCAGTTTACTGAATAAAAAACAAACAAAACAAAAAATATTTCACTCATTGATATGAATGTGAAGCAGTGAGAGAGTGCATTATTGACAGTAATGTCATGGCTGGAAAAATTGCTCAGTTAATCAGATTTAAGGACCAGAAATACCCATTTTATAATTTGCAATAAACACTAAGTACATTTACAAAAGTATTGTACTTTTGTTTAGATTATTGTGCCATATTTGAGTATTTTCATCTGGCACTATCATATACTACATTTCAGAAGAAAATATCGTATTTTCTATACCATACTTATTTCATAGCTTTAGTTACAAGTTATTAAATAAATATTTACATATTTTAACAAGTACAACAGTAGCATGCTAATGCATAGATCATTCAATTTTAATCATCTAATATCATATGTAATAATATGAATTTTTAAGGTCCCAAACCAGGACTTTAATACTATAACTACATTTTGGTGCGATTTTTATGTTCCAAGAAGCTGAAAATGGAAGTCATTAAAAATGTATCGCTGTACACGACTGGCCTCAGATCGGATAATTTATTTTTAATTGATCTTTTTTGTCGTTAAAGAAAGAAATCGCCAAAGAAAAAGGAGCCAATGAAATCTGTTGGTCTTTTCCAGTTGGTAAGAGCCAGGTGTCTTAATGGTTTAAAGAGTTTAGAATCATACAAATGCCAACTTTAATTGGACTTCCGCTGTGATTACAGTTTCGTTATGCTACCTGTCCAGAGGGCTTCATGATGCTGATTGCTCTTATATGTGCTGCAATTCATGGTGCAGCACTTCCTATTATGTGCATTGTATTTGGTACAATGACTGACAGCTTTGTGCAGAGTGGAGAACACTTCAACTTTACAGGTTAATAAAACCAAGTTTCAGCTTTTTTTAAAAAAAAGAAAAAAAGGTAAAGCTAAAATATAAACAATTGTATTCTGAGTTAAAGGCAATAATCATGTTCACTTCTTAAATTATTTGAAACATACACATAGGTTTATGGCATATATATTTTTATGTGTGGCTGTCTCTACAATGGTAATTTTAATCAGCTATTTAACATCCTGTATACTATCACGGTGCAGTTTCCTGAGTAGAGAGGAATATCAACTGGTCATGCAAATCTGCCCATAATTAAGGTTAAATTAAAACATCAAACTCCAAAACTAAATGCAAGCAGAAGGCACACAGTGGAACTGATACAGGCAGCATAGCAGATGCTGAGTTTTTTAGGCCACTCAAGAAAGTAAGAGGCTTTATTAATGCTATGCAAGACCTTGAACTGTCTGTAGGCACATGCTTTGGAACTAATATTTCAAGGAATGAGCCACACCAGATTCCCAGGATTGTAACTAGGGACCAAGCAAGGAATACAATCTGGAACATTTTTGTTGTAACACAGAATATCTTAAATGTAAACATGGACCTAAGACCACTGCTGGGGAGTTAGTTGTTTGATTATTCCAAAAACGCAAAAAGAAGATGGGAAATAACTAATTGCATATAAATCTCACAATACAAATATTTTTTGTCATTTGGCAATTAAATGAATGTTTAGGTCAATTAACTTGTACTTATTCATATTATTTTTCAAAGTACTAAACAGCCTTTTAAACACATCTTTTATATACCCTCATTTTGATGTGCTATTTTGTGTTATGGAATCATTTTTCTCAACAGTTTACGAAACATTGCACTTTATAAACCTTTTATGTAATTTTACAGGAAACTACTCAAATAACTTCACAGCGAGTTCCACAGGCTGCATTACTATTCCTGGAATTGACATAGAAGCTTCAATGACAAGGTAGGTCACTTTTAATACGTTTTAATTGTTAATTTAGTTTTTTTTGATAATGTCATAGACATACATTGCTCTTGCCTTAGCTTAAATGTTCAGCGGTAGTAATGTCTTCTCCTTTAATTACACAGGTATGCATATTACTTTGTCGGTATTGGGGCTGGGGTGTTTCTTGTTGGAACATTCCAAGTCATGCTGTTTGTAATAACAGCTACAAGGCAGACCAAACGCATCCGTGAAAAGTTCTTTCATGCAATTCTTCATCAGCCAATGTCATGGTTTGACACACACCCAATTGGCGAACTCAACACTCGACTCACTGAGTGAGTTTTGCTTAGGTTCTCTACTCAAATGCACAGTTCAGTTCTTAAAAGTCAGTGAACAATTCTTTAAATCTGGGTATTAGTTTCGAGCTTATATCTTTCTTTTTATTTGCAACAGCGACATCAACACCATCAATGACGGCCTGGGTGATAAGATATGTATATTTGTGCAGTTCTTCTGCAGATTCCTTGCAGGTTTAATCATCGGCTTTATTTATGGTTGGAAGTTAACCTTGGTCATTTTGGCAGTCAGTCCCCTGCTTGCAGGTTCAGCAGGAGTGTGGTCCAAAGTATGTTGTTTGTATTTTTTAAAGCCATGTTTCAAACTTAAATGTGAAATTATGGGACTAAACAGTACTTTGTGATACCTGCACAAATTTGATATTAAAGCATTATAATATTTTCCTTTTAAATCTAGATTCTTGCCACTCTCACCAGTAAAGAGCTGACAAGTTATGCCAAAGCTGGAGCAGTGGCCGAGGAGATACTTGTGGCCATTCGAACAGTTGTGGCTTTTAATGGCCAAAAAAAAGCTTTACAAAAGTGAGGACTTGTGGCACATTACTACAGTATGTAGCATATAAAAGTTGTCATGGTAGTACTATGTTCACTGTATCACTTATAAAATACTTTCTAGGTATGAAGTCAACTTGGAAGATGCAAAGAACTTGGGGGTCAAAAAAGCCATTACCACAAATTTAGCAATGGGGCTTACACAATTCTTCATATTGGGAACATATGCTTTGGCATTTTGGTATGGCACCAAACTCTCTGTGGATGAACCAGAGAACTACTCCATTGGAAAAGTCCTCACTGTAAGTTTGAAATGTACCCATACATTTGAATTTGATCATGAGATAGAATTTTTATTGACAGGAATAGGTCATGTAAAGCTCAAATATTGTAGACATTGTCACTAAAACTTTATTTTTAAAATGAACTTGTTTTTCTATGTGCAGGTGTTTTTCTCTGTGATGATTGGTGCATTCTCTCTAGGTCAGGGAGCACCCAATCTAGAAAGTGTTGCTAAAGCACGTGGTGCTGCATATGCAGTCTACAATACCATTGACATGGTACTTGCTGGATTCTTTGTCTTTTTTACTTTCTCATAAAATAAGCTATTATTGTTGTCATGTTTTTGTGATGTCTTTTTAAGCCCAGACCCATTGACAGCAGTTCAAAAGATGGATTCAAGCCAGAACAAGTCAAAGGAGACATTGAATTTAAGAACATCCACTTTAGCTACCCGTCCAGAAAGGATGTGAAGGTAGTCTTCACATAGATCTTTACACATTGAAATCAGAGACACTCTTTTTAACTTACTGCACTTTACACAGATTCTCCAAAGAATGAACCTAAAAGTTTCTAGTGGGAAAACAATTGCTCTGGTAGGAGCCAGCGGCTGCGGAAAAAGTACCACTATTCAACTGCTGCAACGATTTTATGATCCAGATGTAGGAGAGGTCAGTATTTTTAGAAGTAGCTTGGTACTACTAACATACATTCTGGGATTTAATTAAAGTTGTTGTGTTTACAGGTGACCCTGGATGGTCGAGATATTCGCTGTCTTAATGTACGCTGGCTGAGGGAAAACATGGGCATTGTGAGCCAGGAGCCTATATTGTTTGGTACTACAATTGCAGAGAATATCCGCTATGGTCGTGAAGATGCCACCGACAAAGACATAGAATGGGCAGTAAGAGAGGCCAATGCCTATGAATTCATCTCCAAATTACCAGATGTAAGAGTCTTTTGAAGTATTTAGTAAATATCACTGCAAAGTAGTAGTGTTTCTTTTAAATATTGAAAGTATTTAAAACCTTGAACCAATGTGCACGCAGAAGAAAAATCTTTATGCAGTTATTGAGCTTAAAAGGTAGAAATAGATTTTTAACTTAATATTCAGTATAACAGATAGAACTTATAAATTAAAATCCGAAGCTGCATGGATTAAACATATTTGAATAAATTTTATGTTTTAGTTCACATGAACAAGACCTAAATATCATACATAATAATTTTAAAAAATCTGAAATTGTTTAGAAAGTTATTGTTAAGTGGGTTGTTACTCTGACAATGCTCTTTTAGCTTGCCTTGCTTTGTTTGTGTTGTAGTATAATTCAATGTAACATTTACACAAATCCTATGCACTATGCATATGCATTATATACAGTTCTAAATTAAAGTTTCCTATTTAAAATTCATATGTAGTACTGGTATAGTGCTCATTTTTTGACTTCATACTATTCAATATCTTTATTAATTAGCATTGATTTGTAAAATGTTTTTAAAATCCACTGTATTACGAATGTCTGTGTTATTTATTTAGTTTTTTAGAATATGTTACTTTAATTGCTTCATACAATTGTTCATTTATCTAAGCGTATGGTAAGAAAAAAAAAAACCTTATTCTATACAATAATTTAATTAGTGTTTACAACAATATTACTGAACAGTATACACAAGATCCAGTCATGTGTGCATTTGTAATATGTCAATCTCTAAAATCAGGACCAATATTAATTCATGTAATTTTTTTATATATGCATATATTACTTGGTAATTCATATTTAATGATGTGTTTTTATTATATATATATATATATATATATATATATATATATATATATATATATATATATATATATATATCCCCCCCCCCCCCCCCCCCCCCCCCCCCCCCCCCCCCCCCCCCCCCCCCCCCCCCCCCCCCCCCCCCCCCCCCCCCCCCCCCCCCCCCCCCCCCCCCCCCCATTAGTTAAAAAACCCAAAATTCTTCTGCTGGATGAAGCTACTTCAGCTTTGGACACACAGAGTGAATCCATAGTCCAAGCTGCATTAGATAAGGTAACAATACACCACCCTACAACATATGCTCTATTTCCCCTTCTCTTACAGAAACATAATAACCAATATTAAAACTCTTCAGTTCGTTATAATAATGTGAGAATTGAAACAGCTGAACCATGACTAATCAAGCAAGTGTTTTTCAGGCAAGAGCTGGTCGTACCACTATAGTAATTGCTCATCGGTTGTCCACCATCCGTTCTGCTGATATTATTGCTAGCTTTAAGGATGGACAAGTAGTGGAACAAGGCACTCATAAAGAGCTCATGAACAAGAAAGGTGTCTACTATTCTCTTGTAATGCAGCAGGTATTCCAACGTTGTTACCAATTGTTTATCATACTTGTTTATTCTAATGCCTAATACCAAAAAAAACATATACAGATAATGATGTGGATATTTTTATCTAAAATGTGATTTGTAGTCTAATGGAAGACCAGATGCAAATGTGGATGAAAATGAGGATGATGAAACTGAAGGTGAAACATTTGAGTGGTCCTCTGAAGAATCTGATGACCTACAAGAAGTCAAAATAGAAAGTGGTGGCTTAGAAAGAAACTCAATAAGGCGCAGCCTAACACTTCATAGAAGATCTTTAAAAAGGAATTCAACTAAAAGAAAGTCAAAGAAGTCTAAATCAAAAAAGAGTAAAGAGGTAAAAGAGAAATATACTAAGTATTTATAGGTTTTACTTATACTTGAAAAATCCTAAGTCATTAGAAGTTATCATGTTGATATATTTAATTCATATCCTTATACAGAACTACTGAATGTTATGGGTAAATGGAATTTTAAGAAAAAAGATTTTGTGCTTTTGTAGCATTCTTTGAACTATTGAATGTTAAACCTGATTAAGCAAAAGATAATGAATAAATAAATTAATGATGTATGTCTATGAAATTCAAATAGGAAAAAGTGCGTGATGTCCCATTCTCCACGATTCTGGCTTTGAACAAACCTGAGTGGCCCTACCTGGTGGCTGGCATTGTGTCCAGCATTATTTCAGCAGCAGTCTACCCATGTGTGGCAATCTTATTTGCTAAAATCATTGGTGTGAGTACCAGGTTTTCTTTGTGTTGTACTATTTATATTGGTTCTTGTTTATAAATGTTTAACAATCTAAATATATTTGCATTGCATTTAAAATAACACCTTTGTTGCTAGATAGTTTCATTAATTACTTGGTTGACCTGTAGGTATTTGCTGAGACTGATCCTGATATAAAGCGACAAAAGACTCTGATGTTCTCTCTCCTGTTCCTTCTTGTTGGAGCTGTGGCACTCGTCACCATTTTTTTTCAGGTGTCAAACTTATGAATTTTATTTTTATAATTACAAACTAAGCAAAAATGATTTTAATAAAAATCCTATAAATAATCATATCAAGTATCTGGTATTCCCATATAAGATTTTTGCATTTCTTATTTGAGGGTTATGCTACTTCATCCATTATATTTTATAAATAATTACATTTTATTGGCTGTGTCATTACATTGACTGTGAGGTCAAATTTTACTTTTGACGTATTATTTGACCTGTACAAAGCATGTTTTATGATCTAGGTCATGTATTGTAATGATAGGATAAAAACATAATGTAGTTTCTTTCCAACTAGCTTGACAGAAGAAAAAATCTTCATGAATTTTAATGAGTTGCTGAAAATAAGTAGTTTGAATATAATATCACAATCATTGTTGCAATTTTTTAATTCAGTTTGCTATTCTGTTTTAGGGCTACATGTTTGGTAAATCTGGGGAAATTTTGACAATGAGGTTGAGAAGTCAGGCATTTAAAGCTATTTTAAGACAGGTCTGAGAATTCTTCATTTTCAATAATTTTTTTTGCTTTTAATATCAATTAATGTGATATTTAATAATTTGTCACTTTTTAGGACATTGCATGGTTTGATGATCACAAAAATGCAGTGGGAGTTCTGACAACTAAATTAGCAACAGATGCTTCACTGGTTAAAGGGGTATGTGACATTTTGTATTTACTTCATTAGTTATTTTCAACACATTTCAACACATTCAAAGTTATTTTAACACATTTTACAACATACCGGTTATGCAAAGGCATCTGTAAAAAATTACACCAAATTACACTATAAATTATATTTTAGACTTTTTTTTAATTGTTGTTGTTTTTTTTGTTTGGATTTTTTGCATATTGAAATAGTACAGATTACTCGAAGCCTAAAGTTACGTATAGAACGTTTTTTGAATTCTGTATGAGTTCTATATATTTCCAAAGTCTATTTTTACAAGCTTGTAATTGTACAAATGAAAAAAAATGTTTCTTTGTAAAATCATACACCTTCTTTATTCCAGAGAGCCATGTTATATTTAAAAAGGTATAAATGTTTGATATTAAATATCAATTTTAATAAACAGAGATTTTGTTATTTAAACAATATTTTGTTATTTAGAAATCTTATTCACAAGATTTTTAATGTATGTAAAAGTATGGCTATGCCATACTTAATTGCTTTATGTGTTTGTTTAATTTTTGTAAAATTTTTGATCTATACTTTGTAGTTTGAACCTATACTTTGAAAATTTTGAAATCCAAAATAAATTTACAGATTTAACTGAAAGGTAAAAAATAAAATTAGGATACTTACTAACTTGTAATAGTAATTGATGATTGATTTAAGTCTGAGTGCTACTTTAATTTTAATAAAATTCTAATTAATTTACTTTCATCATGTACATGTATGTTATCACCTATTCATGTTTTTTTTACAGATCACATGCAGAGCTACATCTAATAGTCTGTCTCTAAATTTAAAATGTCCCCAATTTTTTCTTAGGCAGCAGGATCAAGACTGGGGATAGCAGCCAATGCTATTTGTTGCCTTACTATTGCTATGATAGTAGCCTTCTGTTTTTGCTGGCAACTTACACTTCTGATCCTAGCCTGTGTACCCTTCCTCAGTGGATCTCATTTTGTCATGATGAGAGCTATGGGAGGACATGCATCCAAAGATCAGAGTGCACTAGAAATGGCTGGCAAGGTAAACATTCAAAATTTCAGAAAGTATTTAAAGACCCCTTTGCAAATAATTAATGTGTTCTACTTTATATTTACTACTTTATATTATATATATATTTATAATTATTATCTTATGTAGCTTACCATAGTTGTGCAGTATTATCGAAATATATCATTTACATATGTTATTATAAGCTTATTGACCTAAAAATGTAGATTGCAGATAAATGTCTTCTAAACATACTTTATGCGATTTTTTTTTTTAGATATCTACAGAGACTGTTGAGAACTTCAGGACAGTTGTTTCATTAACAAGAGAAGATGTCTTTTTCAGAAAATTTTGTGAAAGTTTAAGCAGACCTTACAAGTAAATCTTGTTTGAATCTCATTTATAAATTAATCAATGTTTCAGTGATGATTACAGTACTAATTATATGGTTTAATTTTTTTTAGAGCTGCTTTATGTAAAGCACCTATTTATGGAATCACATTTGCCCTCTCACAGGCAATCCCTTACTTGGTAAATGCTGCAGTTTTTCGCTTTGGAGCCTGGCTTATTGCACATTGCCATACTAGTTATGAAAATGTTTTCTTGTAAGTATAATGTAAAAATATATTTTTTTATTTATTTATTCATTATCTTATGCTTTATCCAGTGGGGGTTCTCCATGCCCATCCAGAGGAGAATGTTTCAGGCGCTGAGTAGATACACCCAGGACAGGGTGCCAATCTATCGCTGGGTGCACACACACACACACTGCAAATCAGAGCAGCCAATTTAACATTGATTCCAAGGTTTTGGACTAAGGGTGGAAACTGGAGAACCCAGAAATGAATTTATTGATTTATATTTATTTATATATAAATTCATCTTAAATCAATGAATTCCTTTTTTTCCAATTAATTCATAAAACTTTGCCCATTTGAAACCTTATGATCATATTTTGCTTTTAGGGTATTTTCTGTCATTGTCTTTGCGGCCATGAGTGTTGGACAGTCATCCTCATTAGCACCAGACTTTGCCAAAGCTAAAGCAGCAGCTGCGAGGATCTTGGATTTGTTTGCAAGAACACCTGATATTGACATTTATAGTGACGCAGGAGACAAACCAGTAAGTAACTAGCTTTTTGGTGGCCTTTACCTTATTATATATTTATAGGCTTTGTTGGGACAACTTACATAATTACTAAAAATATCACATTTAGAGAGTTCTGCTTTGATTTCAGGGGAACGTTTCAGGAATTGTAGAGTTTCGTGATGTGCATTTCTCATATCCAACACGTCAAAATGTAAAGATTCTGCAGGGCCTCAATGTATCAGTTGCTCAGGGTCAAACCCTTGCACTGGTAGGAGGCAGTGGCTGTGGAAAGAGCACATCAATCCAGCTGTTGGAGCGCTTCTATAACCCAGCTAGTGGGCAAGTGGTGAGTTAAAAATAAAAAGTAAAAAAGGTCAATATTTCCATTCTGTATTTGTATATATTTACTTTCATTTCTTGTTTAGCTTGTGGATGGTGTGGACACAAAGAAATTGAACATTGCCTGGCTACGATCTCAGCTGGGTTTGGTCTCTCAGGAGCCCATTCTGTTTGACTGCACTATTGCTGAGAACATTCAGTATGGAGACAACAGTCGTGTGGTCAGCCAAGAAGAGATTGAGCAGGCTGCAAAAAATGCTAATATTCATGACTTTATTCTTGGCCTGCCAGAGGTAAACTGCTAGCTCATGACAAAATGCATGAACTTTTTATGAAGTTTAACAGAATAGTTCTGTTGATGAAATTCCCACTATGTATATAGCATCTAAAAAACTGCATATTCATTAAACATAATATTAGATTGCTTTAATTTACATAAATTAATTGACGTAGCAGGTATTTTTTTTCACTTACACTCAGATACCCAACACCTGTTACATCCAATATTAACTTTGTCATGCTCTATTTTGCTTTAGAAATACAGGACTCGTGTGGGGGATAAAGGGACTCAGTTGTCTGGAGGGCAGAAACAGAGAATAGCTATTGCACGAGCTCTGGTCCGTCAGCCTAAAGTCCTGTTGTTAGATGAAGCCACATCTGCCCTGGACACAGAAAGTGAAAAGGTTAGTTAATGTCTTCGCATTTCAGGCACAAGAAAAATGTACTAGCATAATCTACTTTACATTCATTGGTTAAAAACAAAAATCCAAATCTTGTTCTGACAATTAGAAGCCGTGAACATGTCTAACACTCAAAAAAATTAAATAAGTGATGACCATAAAGCAGGAGAAAGCTATAAGTCAAGGGTGTCCAAATTTTTTGCAAAGAGGGCCAAATTTGATAGTGAAGATACCTGATGGCCAACAGTTCCGTCATTTTTTCATCACAAAGTTGTTTGTTATATTCTCATTGTCACAATGACCTTATTTTTTTAAATGTCAATGTTAGTATATATAAACCACAGGACTGAACAACTCTAAAGACAAATTTCTTTCATTTCTGGACAGTCCGAGGACAGAATAGAACAGTATAGAACACTTTACATTTAAAACATTTTAATTTAATGTTAAGCAGGTCCTCTGCCACGTTCATGTTGTCGTCAACACCTCTAAAGAAAATCAAAAGTGTCAGATGCATTTGTGCTTTTATCACAGGCTAATGAAAAATCATCAATAGCCTCTCCTCTGCCCCATAGCGTCCCCTGAAAATCTGACGACATGTCCTCAATTCTCTGTGCCAATGCGCCAGAGCCAGACAGATGATGTTAGAATGGTGCTGCTGTCATGTGGTAAAAGGGGGAATTAAATTTTTTATGATTTATTTATTCTTACAGATCTAGCGAACCACATAACACATAATTTAAATAACACATAATAATAAGACTGAAGTTGCGGGCCATTTGGTATCGACACTCGGCCGTGATTGGAATGTTTTACAATTAGCGATAAGGTGTGCTATAAGATGTAAACAAACACGAAAGGTGGAGGTCTGTAAAAAGAAGAACATTTTTAAAGAACTGTTAACTTCAACAATTAAAGTTATATTTTGAAAAAATGCAATTATAATATCTCCAACTGTTAAGCAAGGGGTGGATTGTTTATGCTTTTACAAGTAGAAATCATCTTTGTACTTGCTTGGTTATTCATTCACTAACTATAAAAAATAATTAGCAATATTCAAGCTTATGCATTCCTTTATGTATGTGTTTATTTTGTAGAATTAGTTAAATTTAGTTAGTTTTAGAGTGGCACGGTGGCTTAGTGGTTAGCACGTTCGCCTCTCAGCGCTAGGGGTTCCCGGTTTGAATCCCAATATAGTTGGAGTTTTCATGTTCTCCCCGTGTCTGTGTGAGTTTTCTCTGGTTTCCTCCCACAGTCCAAAAACTTGGATCAAGTCAATTGAATTCTCCAAATTACCCCCATATAGAGTGTGTCTGTGTGTGTGTCTGTGTGAGTAAGTGTGTGCCCAGTGATAGATTGGCGCCCTGTCCTGGGTGTATCTGCCCAGCGCCCGAGAAGTTCTCCCCTGGATGGGCGTGGGGAAAACCCCTTGCAACCCTAATAGAGGATAAAGCGGAAGATAATGGATGGATAGTTAGTTTCAAAAGAGTTGAAACATTAAAATATGTGTGGTCCTGCACTGCATGTGCATTGATATTTATTTAATACTGAGATGTTTTTTAATTACATTAAATCAATATTTATCATTATTAAAGTCTGTTATGGAAAAACATCTACCAATATCTAATATTATGGCTTTAATCTTGGGAAATTCTTTGTTACATTTCCATTACATTACATTTGGTCATTTATTGGACGCTTTTATCCAAAGCGACTTACAAGGTGAACACAGGGTTTATCACAACATCCCTGGAGCAATGAGGGTTAAGGGTCTTGCTCAAGGACCCACATTGGTAACTTCAGCCAACCTTCAGATTCATAGTCCAACACCCTAACCACTGAGCTAACACTCCCTCCCTCCCTTGTTGACATGGTTTAGGACTAGGAAGGCTTTACTTTTATGAAGCACATTAGTAAAAAATAAATAAATAAAAAGGTATTTTGGGAAAATAATTAGATTTAAAGATGTGACATTTTATAGGTTTACTATAAACCTAAAAAGTTTAAAGTTTCTCAGTTTCTAAATCCAGGCCAATTTTTATCTATAAACGAAGTAATTATTAATCATAATTGTAAGAGACAGACGGCACGGTGACTTAATGATTAGCACGTTCTCCTCTCAGCGCTAGGGATTCCCAGTTCGAATCCCAATCTGGGTGAAGTTTTTCATGTTTTCCCTGTGTCCGCGTGGATTACCTCCAGGTTGTAAAAAGGTCTCCAGTCCAAAAAGGTCAAATGAATTCTCTAAATTGCACCATGTAGAGTGTGTTTGTGTCTGTCAATGTTTATCTTTAAATGAAGTAATTATTAATTATAATTGTAAGAGACAGACTTAAGAGGTGGCTTAGTGGTTAGCACGTTCGCCTCTCAGCGCTAGGGATTCTTGGTTCGAATCCCAATCTGGGTGGAGTTTCCATGTTCTTCCCGTGGCCGGGTGGGTTTCCTCCGGGTTCTCCGGTTTCCTCCCACAGTCCAAAAACATGGATCAAGTCAATTGAATTCTCCAAATTGCCCCATATAATTATGTCTGTATGAGTGAGTGTGTGCCCAGCAATGGATTGGCGCCCTGCCCTGGGTGTATCTGCCCAGCACCCGAAACATTCTCCCCTGAATGGGCATGAGGAACCTCTCCATGACCCTAGTTGAGGATAAAGTGGAAGTTAATGGATGGATGGATGGATGGATTGTAAGAGACATGTAGTAAACTGTAACTGAAATTAAGACGCACACCTGTTTCTACATATTATATGCTGATGTTCCACACCTCTGAACTTAATTGATGATTAATCATTTATGACGATAACTTTCTTGTTTGAGAGTATTTACCAACTTCTAATAATAAGAATATAATAATGTAATAATACAGGGATATAAAATGTATAGTGTAGTAGTACTGTGCTAATGACTCTTATCTGTTGATTGTGTTGCAGATTGTGCAAAAAGCTCTTGATGATGCTCGACAGGGCCGCACATGCATTGTCATTGCCCACCGTCTAACAACTATCCAGAACGCTGACATCATTGCGGTCATTCAAGATGGCAAGGTGACAGAACAAGGCACACACAGCCAGTTAATAGCCAATCAGGGTGCGTACTTTGCCCTTGTTAATGCACAAGTTTCTCACTAAGCATCAGTGTATTATCTTTAACATGTGATGGCCTAGCATATACGGTTATATGTGTAGCAGCATGCCTTTATGTATTGCTCTGTATATGGATTGTTACTGTGAAAAATAGTGTTATGAATATATGTTATAATTTTGTTTACTGTTAATAGATTATATATCTTACAGACCTCTAACCTCACACAGGATAAAGCAAAGTATTGTGTACACCAATGTGTTTCTTTATACTGCGCCAAATTTTTGTGTTTACTGCACATTATTAGTATCATACTTATTATGAAGAAATCTAGTAAACTCCGGCAACATATGTGCAAAATGTTACTTGTGTTATATTTTTTCTTGGATATATAATTCTTGGATTCTAGGATTTGTGTTGTAAGAATTTATAAAAGAATGATCCTGAATTGAACAAAAACACTTTAAAACAAGTATTTACTTAGTCATTTACTTTATATTCGCAGTAATTTACGCATTCATTAATCAAATCATATATTTATTTATTTTTCCTATTTCAACTTCCTATCCATAAAAACTGTATTTTATGTAAAAATAAAAATATTTTAATATCAGATAATAATATCAGATGATTAATATCAGCCTGTAAATGTACTTAAAAAATACTGTATGCTGTTATATCTATTTTTGTATTCTGTCGTGTGTATTTATATAATCTTAAGAGTTTTCTAACATTGATATTCCTAAAAATTGTTAAATGCTGATTTGTTTGTATAAAATATTGTGGCATAAATAGTTTTGAATACTGAATTGAATAAAATTTAAGTAAAAATAATATTTTAATTTTCTAACCAATAAAATATATCTGTTAACCAATGAAATAAAAGAATGTGTCATTCTTAATGACACCTGTGGTAAGAATCTCTATATTGTAAGTTGAAGCAAACACCACAATCATTGTTACTCTGGGGTTGTGCAGGCCAACTTTCAACATGAACAAAGAAATTATGACAATGCATGTGTAAATAACTCACAAAAATGTAACACTAGAAACAAACACCTGGTGTGATGGTAAGTGTACCTTTTAAGGATGTATTGATATATTGTTTACCTGTGTTGTTGACTCTTTTGTCTATTAGGACAACAAAACTAAAACATTTTCAACATGAATGACTTCATACTACCACTAATATGGGATATCTTTATGCTATAGCATCACAAAAAAAATACTTATTATAGAATATGCCAATAAGGCACATCTAGACAAATTGCCTATTATTCTAATGTCCAGGAGGAGCGGCACGGTGGTCAGCACTGGGGATCCAAATTGGAATACTGATCTGGGTGGAGTTTTCATGTTCACACCATTTCAGTGTGGGTTTCCTGCATGTTTTCTCCCACAGTCCACAAACATGGATTCAAAGTGAGTTGGGTGCTCTGAATTGTCCCTATAGTGTGAGTGTGTGTCTGTGTGAGTGAGTGTGTGCACAGTGATGTGTGCACTAGTCTGTCTGCCAAAACTCTCCCCTGAAAGTACATGGGACCCCAAAGTGCAATCTTAATGTGGGATAAATCCATCCATCCATTTTCTTCCACTTTATCCTATATTAGGGTCATGGGGGGTTCCCCATGCCCATCCATGGGAGAATGTTTCGGGTGCTGGGAAGATGCATCCAGGACAGGGCGCCAATTTATCGCTGGGCACACACTCACTCACACAGACACGCACACATAAACACTCTATATGGGGCAATTTGGAAAACTCAATTAACTTGATCCATGTTTTTGGACTGTGGGAGGAAACCGGAGAACTCGGAGGAAACCTATGCAGACACGGGGAGAACATGGAAACTCCACCCAGATGGGGATTCGAACCGGGAATCCCTAGCGCTGAGAGGCGAACGTGCTAACCACTAAGCCACCGTGCTGCTTAATGTGGGATAAAACGGAAGATAATTAATTATTTATAGTGAACACTTTAAGTTTAATGCATATATTTAATTTTATTTTTTTTAAAAATATTTTAATTTTAATATTAAAAAGAACAAGACTTGCTGCATTATGAAGGTTCAAACTGTTTCGAGTTTTAAAAAATAATTTTAATTAAGGAATGTTAACGTCTTATTCGATTTTTATTTAGTTAGTACTTGTTGTTACTTGTTTAGTTACTCAGTTATTTGTTTACTCATTTAATATGTCCACCTGCTGTTTTGCCTCTGGCCACAAGGTGGCTTTGAATCCAGTACTTTCATTCATTCATTCATTCATTATCTTCCGCTTATCCTCTATTAGGGTCGCGGTGGGGTTCCCCATGCCCATCCAGGGGAGAACGTCTCGGGCGCTGGGCAGACAGACCCAGGACAGGGCGCCAATCCATCGCTGGGCACACACTCACTCACACAGACACACTCTATAGGGGGCAATTTTGAGAATTCAATTAACTTGTTCCATGTTTTTGGACTGTGGGAGGAAACCGGAGAACCCGCCCCCCCCCCCCCCCCCCCCCCCCCCCCCCCCCCCCCCCCCCCCCCCCCCCCCCCCCCCCCCCCCCCCCCCCCCCCCCCCCCCCCCCCCCCCCCCCCCCCCCAGTACTTTCTTCAAACTTTAACATAAACTTTTAGCCTGTAAAAAAATAGCCCCACATATATTTTATTTTTTTTATAACTCGGTTACCAACCTATTACGTTCTTAATCTACTTTCATATAGAAATTAATTGAACAGTACTATTCCCTTGCTCCGTGCTTGTTAAAATCCGCCGATGGCAATCGATCCCCTGCAATTAATGTCGCTGAATGATACAGTGATGGAAAATGGACTTAACCTTCCATGAGGCTTTGCGGTACAATGTTTATAAAGGTCAGAAAATGTTTCGTGAGAGGTTCTGGTTTGTTCTAACGATACAGGTCACATTCAAGTAAAAGATATATTTAATTTAGCACAGATACTCTGTAATTAAATTGGTTAAATGTAACATAATAGAAAATAAATAAATATTCTTTCATTCGTTATCTTTCGCTTACTCCTCCGCTGCCCATCCATGGGAAACATTTCAGGCTCTGGGCAGATGCACCTATCTATCGCTGGGCACATAAATATTTTCCATGTTTCATGTTTCTCCCCATGTCTGCGTGGGTTTCCTCCGGGTTCTCCGGTTTCCTCACACAGTCCAAAAACATGGATCAAGTCAATTGAATTCTCAAAAAAAAATTGCCCCATATAGAGTGTGTCTGTGTGAGTGAGTGTGTGCCCAGCGATGGATTTGCGCCCTGTCCTGAGTCTATCTGCCCAGCGCCCGAGATGTTCTCCCCTGGATGGGCATGTGGAACTCCGACCCTACAAGAGGATAAAGCGGGAGATAATGAATGAATGAATGTGTTTACTGGAACAAATGGATAAAACACTGAACCGGGCCGGTGAAGGAATTTGACATGACGTCACTGCAATGTTTTACTTTTTACAGAGACCACAAAACAACACCAAATTATGTATGGCTATTAAAATCAGTAATGGTACTGTATTTTTAACCGCAAATATACTGATAACCTTAAAAATCGTTGGTCTGCTGTTACGTTTAATCGATAAACATTTATTTTTAATGTTCTGTTAATTTATTGCTTGTTGATTACAAAGTCCACTTGTTACCCAAACCATGACGAACAGCATTCATTACAGTTTCACTAACTTTCACTAATGTCGATACGGTCTCTATAATCAAATGTAAACCTCTATATAAGCATGCCTATGAATACGTGGAGAGTATATGATTTATTGTTGTTGTTATTTTAATTTTGAATATATATATTTTTAGACCTGTTTGTTCGATTTGAAGTTGTACAATCGACTCGTTTAGTATTGTCATGCCACAACTTCATAATTTTTAATAGATTAGTGTTAGAGTTAGATGTAAAACTGTGAAAGCTGGGAATTAGTGGCATGTGGGAACATTTTGACATATATTTCAATCTTTAGACCAATGTCAAATTTATCGTTTTACCGTATATATCTAAGAAAATATTTGCAATTTTACATGACAAACTACTACAACTACCGTGCTATTTAATTTCAGAATTAATATCAATTCACCAAATGATTAAATAAAAAACTGGTCAAATGTGACTAGTATAAAAATTACTTTTCCTTTTATATAGGCTAGCACAAAATAGTTTTCCTGTACTAAAAAAAAGTTCAACAGGATTGGGTGACTGAGATTGGTAGCAAAAATGTACTGTTATTTTTAATATGAGTAAATAAGTAAAGTATAAGTAAAATTCAATAGAAACGGTGTTTGTCGTTGAGAATATATAAATCTATTTTTCATCTTATTATTCCAACAATGATAAATTGTAGTTAAATTATAGGTAATCAATAGTATCGTAAACAAAGCAGTTAGCAAAAATATTAAAAATGACGGATAGTTAATAGAACATTGTTATTAAATAATTCGTATATACATTTATTTGCAACTCAATCAGAAACAAGTTGTCAATCAAATAATTGTTATCATTTCGTACGTCCAAATTGCATGTGTTAAATTACGAGTTGCAGTGTAGTAATGTATCAGAAAGTGTTAACTTCTACAAATAGTTTAAAATATTAACTAAATATTTTTACCGTTTAGTTGTTAAGCTATATGAGTATGATCAATCACAGAATTGTTTTGTCCTTTATTTTCTTTCTTTTCTTACATTTTTGCAATGTGTCGCCAATCCTTTAATTTTCCAATACTTTATGGTTGTTCAAATCTAGAAATCTTGCAATAAAATTAATCAAAACACGATTAAAATGTTATACAACACGATCATAACCGTGCTTTAAACTCCGCGTGCGATCATTTGTTCTTGTTTTCTCCGTTTAATGGCAACAGGATTTGTAATTGAACACAGGGGGCGCTGTGGTGCTTTTTAATATATTTTCACGTGCGATGTCTTTTACTAACAACTAAGACAAAAAAAAAATAAAATACTACAAACGGGCAAAAAATCAGTAACTCATAGTTTTCATACTTCATTTTTGGCAAATTGTGTTTTCAAACCAATTCGTTATGGTTATCTGTACTACAATAGCCCAAATCACTGCGACATACATTGTAGGTGTTTTTTTCTTTTTTTAAGTTTTTACACCTAATAAACTAAATATGTATGTTTTATACTAATGAATGAAATAAATTCGTATGGATTTTACTCAAATTCGTTATAAACCAAGAACGATTTACCACACTGCCTTATATTTTGTTTCGACTGTTTTGCTAAAATGTACAGCACATATTTGTGTTCAAAATTTTTAAGTGGAAAATATTTGTCCCATATGTTGTACTGTGTACATTTAATAACAATTATAACATCAATAAAAATGGATAAATTCATACTTACTAAGTATTGTTATATTTATCATTTTATTTTATTTCTAAGTAATGCTTCTATAACACATTTTCTCTCAAGATTTTACTTTTTAAAAATGCTCGCATTTTAATTTAAATTTTTTAATAAATTAAAAAATACAGAACCTAAATTCTTTCAATGCTATTTATACAAAATAAATTCCTGTATGAGTAACCTCTCATTTTTTAAATTTACCAGAAAATTACTTTAGACCATAACTCGTGGACGCAGATAAACTTCAGTGAGAGTTTGTGATGAAATGAATCCATGTTGCCTTTATTTGGGGCCTTACTTGTTATGAAGGCTAAGAAATAAACTCTTCTCACATGTGCATGCTCACATATATTATAAACCTCGCGTCAACACTGAATGGATTTGTTCTGTTTCACAATTCAAAAGAGTAACTCCGATTAAGTCGCAAAAAAGTCCAGCTTAGAAAAAAAATCGTTTATGGATAAATATGACGTCTTGACAAAAGTTCACTTCAATACAATTTAAAATATTTACTACAGTAAATATACAACTAAAATAGCTAATATACAAAACTGTGTTTTAGACATTACCCAAACTTTGACACCGGCGTAATGGTCTTCTAAACTATTCTATACAGCTTTAGTATATACATTTGTTTGCAGCAATATGAAATTAGGTACATTTCATACAAATCTTATCAGCTTTTGAATTATTTTGAATAAAGACCAGTGTGCGACATAGACATAGCAATTTTCCACTATTCCGAGAATGCAATTACAAATGACAACAGTTCGGGCAACGAAGCAATTTTATTCTCGTTGCCCTTCCAGATGAATTTAAGTAGAGTTTACAAATAAAGTGCCACCGTTTGAATTCGAGGAATCGGAGCAGAACTTCAGCGAAGGTCATTAAACGAGATTGGTTGGACAATTTGGAGTTTATCCAGCGCGAACCCATCAATACAGAGCTCTTGAGTAAATTCGGCTTATGCTCAGCTGTTCCTCAAAAAAAAGTTTCTTTTGTATTCCTGTGACTTCGTCACGTTATCTGTCCGAGTAACTGCGTTAGCAATTGATAAACCGGCTCATCTAGTGATAGACTTCAAGTCCCTTGGTTTATTTCGCATTCAACATCTGGGCCTGTGTGGCTTTTCTCTGCAGCTGTGCTCTCTCATCTCGCAGACGGAGTTCGTTTAATCGAGAGAGCTGGTGCGGCCGTTGAGGGTGGGCTGGATCGCCTCGGTGGGCTGCAGTAGATCGGGAGAATGACAGGAAGGGCTGCCCGGCCCGCTGTGCTCACTGTCGGTGTCGCTGCCTCTCTTTCCCCCGCTGCCGCTGGAGCCGGAGCCAGCGGAGCTGCCGGCGCTGTGCGTCTTCACGTGCTTGCTCAGGTGGTCGCTGCGCATGAAGCGCTTGTTGCACACCGGGCAGGCGAAGCGCTTCTCGCCGGTGTGTGTGCGCAAGTGCCGCTGCAGCTCATCAGAGCGGGTGAAGCGCTTGCCGCAGAACAGCCAGTTGCACACAAACGGCCGCTCGCCCGTGTGCCAGCGCAGGTGCGCCTTCAGGTGCGAAGTCTTGCCGTACACCTTGCCGCATCCCGGGATGTGGCAGCTATGGAGACCCTTACGGCGCAGGCTGGCCCCCGCGGGCCCTAAGCGTTCCGCCTCCTGACAATTCGGACAGTCGCACGTGGCCCGGCCCGAGTAACGGCGCGCGGAGGAGCGCGGCGAACCGGCCAGAGAGGCGGGGGGTGCCGCTGTAAGCATGGAACCTCCTGCACCGCCAAGAGGAGACGGGCTCGAATCCGGGTAAGACGAGAGCACCGGCTTAAAGCTGTCCATTATGTGCTGCCCCCCGGGAAGCAGGTGAGGCGACGCACTCGTGCTGAATGCCGAATGACCCAAACCGGAATAGTCGGAGTTGTAGCCGCCCAGCGGAGAGTGCAAAGACGTCTGGAGTCCTCCCGAGTGCAGCGGCGTTTGGAGGGCGGCCGCGGCGCCGTTGGCGTTCTGCACGTCGATCCAGCCGGCTCCCATGTCCCACCACGCAGAAGCGCCCGCCGTGCCCACGTCGCCCGCAGGCAGCCCCGTATGGGAGGACTTGAACCACGAGTCGTACGGGTGGGCCACACTCATGCGCGGGTAGATGCCCTGTAGGCCGTCCACGCTGGCGTGCACTTTAGAGATGAACACGGGTTGATGGCTGGTCTCCTGCGAGGCGCTGGACGCCGGGGTCTGGAAAACCGAGTAGTCATTACCCAAGTGCGAGTTGGACGAAGCGCCCGGTGTAAGGGAGAAGGCGCTGGACGCGGTGGTGCCACTCGCCCCGAACGATTCCGCCAGCGCTCCGCCGTTTCTGGCCACTCCGAAGCCCGCGGATAAACTCGAACCCAGGCTGCAGCTGCTGGCCGCCGCTCGCTTCCACGGATGAAATCCCTTTCCAAACGACGACGAGGTATCCGAGATCGCGGACGGAGACGGGCACCCGATCTTGTTGCACGTCGCCGCCAACATGGCTAAAGGAGTCGAACCCAGTCGCGGCTCCTCCTGGAACAAATTATTCAAGTTAGCCTTGGGTTTCTCTCTCCGGGGACCTGCGTCCCAACAGCACGGCGCTTAGGAAGTCATAAAAGTCTTTAAAACTTATGGTTGGAAGTGGGCTAAAAGGACATACCTGGATGACGGAATCAAAACTACGCTACAACACAAGTGTAACTCTGCGCGTCAGGCAAAATCTGTTGCGCAAAGACTCCGACACGAATTACCAAAGAGGAGCATAAACACAGAATCTCTGCTACGTTTTCGTCTCTAGCTTCTCCAAAACATAATCAATTGTTTGTCTTCCATTCGCTGCCCGAAGTCATTTTAATCCCCTCGACAGAACAATGGAAGGACTAATTAAACCAGCAAGAAACTTCTTTAGACTCACCCCTAGAAGTGAAGTTGCCATCACAAAAGTGCCCTCCTCAGAGGATCTTTTTTTTAAATTTATGAATTAGACCGCTGTTTTTTTAGAGGTGTGCAATACAATGATGTGTTCCGCCCATTCCCGCACAATTGTAGGCTCCGCTCCGCTTTGAAGTGCCGCTATGACCTGCGCGACCAATCAGAGCAGCCGTACCTTTACGCGGCCGCATTCTAGCGTGAGGTCATCGATAGCGCGCTCCAGACACGTTCCTCCACCCCCTCCATACAGGCAGCGGAAGAGCTCTGTTTAATGAGAGCCTCTCCATTTGTTTGGGAAAGTTCACCTTGTTTTGTTTGCTGCAATAAGTTCTATTAAGTTAGGGATTGTTCGTTTCTATAGATAAATAATTACTGCGCTGTCTTTATCGTAGATGTGGTAAGATGGTTCATAATAGATAGGCCTATTATATTCATGTTTACCATATGTTTACATATGCATTAAAGAAAAAAATGTAATAAACCCCTTAGATGCTATATTAGCAAATATCAATCGTTAGCATTCTTTATATATTTAATGGTATATTCGAAGCAAAAAAGTTCTGTGATTTACTGTTTACCAAACTTTTAAGGCACGTTTACTTTAAAGGCTTAATGAATCCCATAACCATAAAGTGACAGGCAAAAAAAGTTTTTTTTAAATAAAAGAAAGAATGATTTAATTGAAGAATCGGATTGTGGAGAACTTTCAACATTTGCTTTTTTTGGTTTGAGTCTTCTTCTTTTCCATCTTTCGCTATAATGATGGGAATAATAACAGTCTTTTTTCCTGAGCAAAAAAAAAGGTTAAAATCGAAAAAATATCGACATGTGGCACCACAAACTGGTTTCAGCAGCATCACAATCTTATTCAAATTGTATTTATTGTATTCTTTTTACACATAAAATATATCGTACCACTCATAGAGATTTATTTCATGATTCAAAAAGTTTAATTGAGAAATAAGTGTGGTATAGGTATATTTTTTTTCTCTGCGTAGTCAAAATTAGGAAAATTAAGACCTTTGTTAAATAGAATCAGGGCCTGTTTAATTGTGTTTGTTCGACACAAGATACGATATAATATGTATAAGGTGGTACAATCTGTACACCAGTGTTTAATGTAAAAATACATAATTGGCTACGCTTTAATAACATATGTAGCGCATAGTTTACTTTCTAACTCATAATCTAAACTTTGTGTAAGGGATATAGAACTACTCCTTATGACTTTTTACTGTGTTGCCTATGAGATCGCTGAATGCCCGTATCATCTCAAGATAATAATGCAGAATAGGAGAGCACATTTACATGCAGCGTGGTATATGCGGCATAAATTTCATTTGAATTTCAAATTTAATAAAGCGGGAGGTTTTAATCATGAGAAGTTTTATTTGTTTGATATTAAGATTCTTATTGACCGGCTCTGTTGACCAGCCTGGCCATTATAGGACAGCAGAAAAAGTTAATTAAAACGACCGAGAAGGATTCATCAAATCATGAGCTTCAGCCTTGTCGCTTTTTTATTGCTCACAGTGATATATGAGCGATCAGGATAATTTCTCTGTTTCTCCGGCTTGCACAACAGTTTGGTAGATCCCCTCTAACGATAACGCTAATAGCTAGACTTGTACAAGGCGATCAGTTAAATACAGCATCCAGGGACACACGCTGAAG